>LIAE01007025.1:0-24781 GCA_002287525.1 Diploscapter pachys
ACAGTTTTCCCCAAGAAAAAAGAAAAAGTGTAACAGAAATTATGGTTCAACCTAATAAATATGTTTTTTTTTCAGTTATACCGAAGAACTACGCATGCGAATATTCAACACTGCAGGAAGTTGTCTGTCAGGAATCATCCTCATCATTGCTGGATGCTTACCAGATGAGAAACTTGTGGCAGTAAGTATGAAAATTATGGATTCAAAGTAAAAATTTCTCAAACTTACTCATAATGTGAAAAAATCCTATTCTAATTTGTTGATTTAGTTTTTAAGAATGTCAGTAAGGACCAAAGTCGGTGTTTCCAGAGGTTCGTCGATTTGGCTGATTCCCATATATTTTGTTCAGTTTTTTTTTACGCTGATTCTCGTGGTGCTATTCGTTTTTCGTCAAAATCATCGTATGCAGGATTACGGTAGCTTGAACTTTTGACAGATCCGACCTCGAGAAAAAAATAATAATTTCCTTATTTTTGAACAAAATCGAACGGGGTTTTCAGCATTAGATAGCCCATGAAAAACTCTACAAATAATGTAACTACGATCACCTTCTACGGTCAACAACTTCCCGCCAAAAAATTAATTTCCGAAAATGCGACTCTGGCCGACTGCAGTTTTTCATTTTTTTACCCAAATTAGAGTCCGATACCCCGGCTGGAAATGGACTTATTTTGTAGAGAATTCAATTCTGTATTTGAATATGTAAAAATTTTCAGAAAAGAGAATGGTCGAAACCACGAAAAATGCGTTCGAACGCGTAAAACCAGGGTGATTATTTCATAGTGTCAACTTTGACCCTCCATAACTTCCTTATTTCTGAATCAAATTGAATGATTATTTTTTATTTTGTAGATCTTGAGTAAGAGAATAAAGTAAAAGTATAAAGAAAATTTTTAGAAATTAATTTTGGCGGGAAAAAATACTCTAAGTTACCCTATATACCCGTACTGGGTTTACAAGGGCAATGTGAGTTAACGTCAAAGTTTTCCATGAAATCTTGTAGAGCTCTTCAAGTTGATCAACTTTTGTTCGAAAACTTATTCTAGAATGTGCACACAGGGAGATATGAATTTTTGAAAATAATGTATAAAAAGGCATTATGTTGAATTTGACCGTCACATTTTAAAAAATTCTGGAGCTCAAACGGTAATGAATTCAGAGTTAGTTCTGGAACGAAAATTGTTCACCATGTTCATCTGCACAACATACTAGAAGGAAGAATTTTTCCAACGTCATTTACGCGTAAACCCAGTATGGGTATATGGGGTAACTTTGGATAATTTTTTCCCGCCAAAATTAACTTTGAAAAATTATCTTTATATTTTTACTTTATTTTCCTACTCAAGATCTACAAAATAAAAAAAGAATCATTCAATTTGGTTCAGAAATAAGAAAGTTATGAATTTTTTCCCGAGGCCGGATCCGTCAAAACTTCAGGCTACCGTAATCCTGCATACGATGATTTTAACGAAAAACGAATAGCACCGCGAGAATCAGCATAAAAAACTGAACAAAATATATGGGAATCAGCCAAATCGACGAACCTCTGGAAACACCCCTTTGCTAAGACTTTGGTTTTTCCTGACATTCACTCTTAAATCGATCTGAATCATTGTTTCAGATACTCTTCCTCATAGCCACTTCTTTGTGTGGCTGCAATGTGGCAGGATTTCTTCGAATGGCTCAGCTTCGTTCTCGTCGTCATTTCCTCTTCATTTTTGTCAACATTTTCTTCGTTAACTGCGTTTCTATGTTCTTGACATCACTATTCAATGCATTAATTGCCAAAGGTAAAATTCATCGGATGCTAATCATTTGAAAAAAAATCTTTTGACTTTGTAATTAATAATTCATTTATATCTTGCTCATCTCTAATTATAAATTATTTTTTAGAGAATGAGTATTCATCATGGGGTGTAATGATGATACTGCACGGTGCGATTCTCTTCGTATGCAACTGTGTGTTCTGGCTATTTTGTACGAATGAACGAGCTCCTTGGGGAAGGGCCGACTACACAGATACCTCATTGCCGCCTATTCGCGATGATCCAATACCACAATTTCCGTTATGATTTATTTGCGTATGAACTATATTTCTGAATAGAAAATATACGTTTCATCTTCATCTTTATTCAACTGTTAAATTTTGCGTGTGATCCTTTACAGACAAATAAATTCGAACAAATTGAAATTCAAATGTTTATTTTACTCTGAGCCATTTTCATTTATGAGTTATCTTTCAAAAATTCATATGAAATATTAGAACATTATCTCTAATTTATCCAAAAGTATTAAGATACAAAGCTCTGAAAGCATTGATATTATCATAGATATAGGAATAATTGTCATATCGACTTACATTTTACTAAGTGCCGCTGATTTCTCTGCTTCTCAGCATAAAAACTGCCTGTCGGCATCGGTAAACATGCCGATCGGCACTTTTTTGCCGATGCTTGCCGACCAATGCCGGTCCGTGCCGATCGGCAGTTCCCGAAATTGCCGATCGGCACGGACCGGTATTGACCGACATTAACTGCCGATCCGCATGTTTACCCGTGCCGACAGGCAGTTTTTATGCTGAGTTGAGAAAGAGAATTATAGTTAGTTTCAAATCTCATCTTACTTCTTACTTACTTTTTAGTATTTTTGTTAGGTGTTTGTTTTTCTGTTTGTGCATGCTTATATCTGGAGATGTGATTGCACCAAAAGATGGGCAATCTCCTCGCGGTGTGCAATGTATAGGTTTTGTTTGGGTTTGATCAGATAATTGGGCAATTATCCTTATTAGAAGTGATTTCTTTGCATTTTTATGGATGAAAAAGAACGAAATTTTTTTTGCAAAATCTTTAAAGAGTTTTAGAAAATGACATCAATGGGATAATTAAATGATAATAAAGAAATATTTTAAATGATTGATTGAATTTTTTTAATTGGATAGTTTTAGTTTTATGGTTTGATGGATTTTCAGAAGGGGAGAACTATGAAATTGAAAATTTTGATGGTGTGAGAGAGTATGAGCATGAAAATGAGAAATGTAATGCATGTAAATTTTTTTTTTCTAAATTTGGTGTTTGGTGTTGCATGATAAGACTTAATCCGCCCACTTAGGGATATCCTTTTTTTTTATATATAGCGAATAAAATATTTAGGGCTTTTCGGGATAATAGAGTGAACTTCCCAAGCGTGATGCTATTTCTAATGCACTGAGGCCCTAAAATTATTAATTTGCATCATTCTTCATTTGCTTCTTCTCCACACAATCTGCACATAACGTGCAGCCCCCGTGGGAACGGTTGGAATTCATTTCAGCTTTTTCTCAAAGCCCTAAAATCCATACATTTTCAAAACTTGGCATAGTTAGGGCAAACTTTAAGCCATATCTGTCATGTGTGCTCCCATTAAGTCAAAATGTTCCGTTAAATATTATCTTAGGGCTTTTATAATACCCCCGAAGAGCAGAAAAATTACAATATGGCTAGGACCGGATAGACTAAATTTGGTGCCAAAATGTGCAGCTCGATGTGCTGATCATTTTGATACTGAATTACCTAATCCTATGCTCTACAATTTATTTTTATCTGTTTTTAAAATTCTTTGATCTTCGGGACATTATAAAAGCCGCATCTTCACAACTAACGCCTCTGTGATTTTTCTGCGTATGTGTTGCAAAATTCATAGGCCTGTTTAACCCTGAAAGTCCATATATTTTCAAAACTTGGACATTTTTGTCTAAAAATGTTGGAGGCTTCGAAAATTTCTGAATCTATTCGTTAACGAGCTAAGGAAATCCAAACTTTTGACGCACAAAGGGGCGAAACGTCCTTGTAAACCCTTCCCGGTTCTAGCGTTTCTATTCTTGATTAGGGGTCCGGAAGTTCGGAAGCTCGCATACAAAAGCTCGTCATTTTGAAATGTTCTGTAAATCAAACTTCTTCTTTCTCGATTAAGGCTTTCATATATCCAGAATGTCCAGGGATATACAGAGACAATTGATTGTCTTCACCAACTTTCCAATTTGAATTTTGCCCACATTTTGGAGTTATCCTTTGTCTTCAATCCCTCGAGGAGCTATTTCAATTAGCATATTCTTGGTTTGGGGGAAAGAACGGTTCGAAAGGGCCAAAACTTGCCGGAATTCGTTCCCGAGCAACCAAATTCTTGCATAATGTTTATTTTTGACGAGCATTTTTGGGAGGTCAGAATTTGCGCCGAGAGTTTGTCGTTAGAGTCCATGATATTGCGTCTCAAAGATCCTTTATCTCGCCACTATTATCCTCCTGGGAATAAAGGGATTTAGAAAATCGCTGAATAAACACAAGTCTGACCTCATTCCAACATGTGCTCTGTGTTATTCCGTTATTGCGAATCCTTGCATCCCGTGCAAAATCATAAATTTATCAATAATTTAGCTTTGATTTATTACATGAAAATTCGATAAGACATAATAAATCAGTATCACTTTATGACTTTATAATTGCCTCTTATCGATATTTGAAAGACCTCACATGAAGATCGACTTTATATATATATATATATTTCTTCTTCAGTGTAATTTTCTATTTTCTTCGAGTATATAGGAGAATTATTTATGACTCGAATGAATATTAGTCGGCCGAGCGTTTTACGTAGAGAAAGAGGATAATCTTTTTTTATCATAATGTCTATTGTCTTTTGGAGATAAACAATGCCTCAAAAATCCATTTCATAACTTGTTTCTTATGAAATGATGTAAATTTTTGCGTTTCTACTTGAAATTTTTATTTCGAAAGTCGGTGAGCCGAAAAATCGGTGGGGCGAATTTGCGCCCCCGAATTTTTCGTTCGGAACTGCGGCTTTTCGAGCAGCTCATTCCCTATTCTGGTCGAAACTTACCTTTCTTCGCCCAGACACTAAGACATTTGAAAGGAACGCCTCGCCAAATTTAGAGTTGAAATTTGGAAACCTTTGAAATTCCTTACTCAATTTGTTAATTTTATGATTTTAATTCGCAGCCAATTTTCCCTATTGGGAAATCGAACATCAAAAAATAGGCGGAGCTAATTTGTGCGTCCCCCATATTTCAAGCGGCAATACACACAAACCAAACAACCACTTTGCACCTTCTGATTCTCTTCTAACGACATTGTCTCTCATCAAGTACTTTACCTTTTCAGAAATGCTTGTCTGGATCTGAATATTACTTACATTTGTGAAATTTCAACTCCATCATTCGAATTTTGGTGAAGATCAGCTTTTTTCTAGTGTTAGTTGTCGAATTTAGTATTCTAACGTAAGGATTGCCATCTCTCTATATGCTATTATCTATTAGAAGCTGAGAGCGACTAAATTACTCGCTTTCTTCATTTCATTTTTATCTCTTTTATCTGCACCATGTTCCTTCTTCTTCTTCTTCTTCTTCATATATCCATTTATCATTTGCTTTCAGGCATTTTTCCTTCCCTTTCTCAAATATGGTCATATATTTCGAGTTTATTTTATGGTTATGCGAGAATTTCTCGCGTTCTCTCGCATCTCAGCGCTATTTTCCCACTCAACTTTTGTAGACGAAAGGCTAATTTCGCTAGTGTGTGAGTCAACAGACTACAAGGAGCCCGAATTCGCTGCTTATGAATTGAATTTCGTGCAAGGTCATAAATGCTTGATAGCCGAGGGATAAAAATGGAGATCCAGTACGAGACCGGACTCGCAGCGTTTCGCTCAATTAGGTCATCCTCAGGGCTCAAATCCTACCAGATTCTTTTCAATCCACTACGGCCTCCTACTCGTTCCCCCTTCGCCCGTCCATGAAATATGTGCGAAAAATTTCCCGGTCCATTTCGTATTCTCCCCGAGCATTATTCACTTTTATGTGAGCATTCTCCAAGAAATTTGATTTTTCAATCCAATACATTGCAGTTCTACAGCAATTTGAGGAATATCTAAGGCATTTCATATATCCCGTCTCGTCTTTGAGCTCTCAGAGGTCGATTTGTTTTGTGTGGATCTAATTTTCTGTGCAGCGGGGATTTTTTGCGCTTCAAGTCGAGATTCATGCAAATTCAATTGTGCAAACACTTAGGGCAATAGGGAAAACTCGCGTACTTCTGCCGAAATTCTCTGTTAAACTTGGACTAGAATGCAGATTTTCTGGAATCTGAAATTTAACATCTTCTATCAGAATATAAGCTGTCTGGATTTCATATATCCTTCAAACATATCGACGAAGATCGACTTTTCCTTCAAGACATTCATGAAGATCATCCTTTCCTACATTGGAATTTCATATATTCGCCTTTCTCTGGGTTTATAGGGTTCGGGGCTTTGTCCTCTCTTCTCATTAGAGCATTAGAGCTCTCTTTTCCGGGTGACTTTTCAAGTTGAGCTTTCTCACTTTCCCACGCACGTGGAGGTGAAGGGTGCCGAGATGCTTTTCAAAATCGAGGTTTTATTTTCCTTTCGGAGCTCTTTTGTGCAGAATCTTCCAAACCCTCAAATCCCCCACTTCAGCTGCTTCAGGTCTTTTCCTCGGCAACTTTCACCCCGAAAAGTTAATCTTCATCGAAAAATGTGTCGATTTGGTTATTTAAGCAAAATTTCTCTATCCAAAACTTAATCCCAAGAAGCTGATCTTCATTTTTCCAAGGTTTTAATTCTATTAATTGCATCTGGTCCATTCTTGGTAGTTTGATTCTTTGAAGAGGGGTAATTTTATAGAGCGACAAGCGAAGTTATTGGGTTACCATAAAAACGATTGAAGTTTGGAATGGCGCGCTATTATTCAGAGAAAAATGCCGCAAGTCGCACGGGGATCGTCCGTCAAATAATCTTTCGCGAGACTTAATAACCTGGGAATATCCCCTATTTTTCCTAAAATAAAATCTAAATCATGAACGGTAAATAGTGACTTCGAGTAACCACCTCACATCAGAGGTCGATCGGTACGTGAAACTTCTCTGCTGAAATAGTGCGAAAAAAGATGGAGAGAATCGCGCGAAGGTCCAAGACTAAACATTGGATGTAAGACAGGCACTTGAAATCTCAAGAGATATATGAAATTCCGGTAAATCCTCGAATCGTCTTTCTTTACCCTTCTAACAACAATTGATGACTCTTGTGAATTATATTTTGACATTTTGACGGTCTAACGTCATATTTTGCGGACTTGGGATTTTTGTGATCTGCTCATGAAATGAGGCTTCTTCATTTCCTTTGCATGTGAAAAACGCTCGGAAATTGCGTGGCTTTAGGTTTTACTTTATCCCGGTATTTTCGACGAGTTTCCATAGAAATGAACATCTTTCTCGTTGAAATGTTTGGAATTCAGGTGGTAAACATATAGGTAAATTTAGTTTCGGACTTAACAGCACGATATTGTCAAGGGCTCATTATTTGAGACTAAGTAAATAGCATCTTTTTATACGCGGGAATTAGGGCGTTGCTTGCAGCAGACTTTCCACTATTATATCATATTCGAGGAGTGAAGTAGACGACTATTTGTAAATACGCAATGCACACTTTGCATATTCGAATTTGTGCACTAATTATTTCGTCTCAAGTTATTGGTCATTGACAATATCAGAAATACCCTCTACAAATTTCATTCAATATACCAAGGCAAATTCAGCTGCCTTCTTTTAATTATACGGGGGGTGCTCGAAATGTTATAAATATCGTCATCTTTTAAATCTAACTAATAATATTGGCTTTAGATGAAAAGTACAATATTCTCTCTGAATTGCACCACTATAAACACTCATCTTTCTATTGTTTTTGATGGCAAAAATTTGCCGTCTTGCAATTTTTCGCGAAAACTTTTCTTTGAAGGTATTTGAGCAATAATTCTGGGGATCTGTCAACTTGTATTAGCGAAGAAACGCAGAGAAAGTAAAAGCTCGGAAGCAGAAATTTGCTTGCTTCGATTCATTATTTTAGATATTAGAGGTTCACAAAAAACCTTTTCTCTTCGGCATAAAATTTATGAGTTTTTTTTCGCATCTTTGCTTTTTCTAGTATTTCATCTACTCGTGTTTCACTTCATCTATCAACTTTCACGTACTAATTAATTCAATTTTGCAAAAGTTGCCTCGTGATTTTTTTTCGATTTCTCAGATTGCAAGGCTTGTATATTCAGATAATGAGTAGCCTGAAGGCAATTAATAAAAGTAGTGCCACTACAATCCAACGAATATACGCATATTTTGGATCAATTTAAATAGTAATAGCTTACCTATAGGGTAGGGATTTTGGGTAGTGGAATGGTGGAGATTAAAATTTTCAGCTCAGAAAATTCATATGATGATCATGATATTTTTATCGACTTTTGTGGTACTACTTTTATGAATTGCCACCCTGGAAGGAAGTAGAATTTTTTATATGATGAAATGTGATCATCATTCCATTTTTTAACTCGATAATAATGTGTCAAATACACGATGAACTGCATAAGAAGTGTGTCGACTAAATTTAGAATGGCTGATCATTTTTGCATTTTTGAACTATGAAAATATCTGCTGCACACCTGGAAAAACCGCATTGGGAAATCATTGTTTTCGTTTTATTTGATCGATATCAAAACTGAATGAGAATCAAATAGACGAAAAATGGGGAATTTGAATGGGCAAAATTCGGAACGACTCTTTGCAACTGGGATAGCGAGCGATAGGGCTGTTTCAATAAAACCGCCTAGTCTGTTTCTTATTTCTTATTGTTTTACATTCTCTTTCATGACTCTGTGAATCCTCCCTTTCCCTCGTTTATATCCCCTTTTATCTTTGTCTCACCTTCTCTTGCTTTTTAGAGCTATTTTCCAACACGATTTGCTTCCTGCTTTTCAAACTTGTGAGTGGGAAACTCTTTTTGCGCGCACGATTTTTTCCAACAGAAACGTGACAAAATTATGGATTTTCTGATTTTCGATTGATAAAATTTGTAGTTTTAGCGTACTTTTTAAATGCTCTAAGTTTAAACGAAAACCGAAAAAAACGACTGTGAGAGAATGCTAGCGAACTAGCGAAAGTGAGCACAAGTCTTTTCGCTCTAAGCTCTAAGCTTAAAATCGGATGTCTTGAATTACTTCGATACTTCGAGTTTTCATTATTCGCCTAACGAATGTATATGTCAAACATCGTCTGATATGTTCATTTAAGTTCGCTAATTAATATATTATATTTAATTTATTTAATTATTCTATATCATTCGCTGAAATAGAAATTTGCACACGAATGTTCGGATTTTTTGGACCTAAAAACGTTGCGTCTCAAACCCAATTAACTCAGCCTTCAAAAAGATTCTCTACAAATTCTACCCTATTTCAGATAGCATTTTTGAAACAACAGCTTTTCATCTCATATATTTCATATATTATATTCCATTAATTAATTTATTACAATGTGTATTGCATTAATTAAACCTCGATATGAGATGATTTTTACTCTCGACCCTTATATTCTTCGTTTTAATTAGTATACAGCGAACATTGGAGTTCCCTAGTTAAAGTGTTGGACTGGCGTCGATTCTATTTGCTTGAAAATTGAATTTATAAAAATTCCGAGATTTTAAATATCCCTATTTTATCGCATAAAAGTGTTGTGCATGTTCATTGACCTATGGAGGATTAGATTTTGAGGGATTTATAAGAGCTTATATACACCCCTATCTGAGATTCTAGATTGAGATATAAAAGATGAGAGGGGTATTAGGTAAACTTCAGATAGCCTTTTACTCTCTCTCTCTCTCTCTCTCTCTCTTTCTTCCTTATAATCGAATTTATCACTTCTCTAGTCCAAGATTATTCAGAGTGTAGACCTAAATAGAGGTCGAATCAAAGTTTATCCCTCATTTCGAAACAAATATATAAAATTGAATTTTATAAATCTCTATAGTTTTTAGCTATAAAATTGCATTTAAATTCCTTTATATTTGACCTGCTACGATATTATTCGAAAATTCGAGAGTAGTGCTTAAATCAAAGTTGATGTTCTTGAAACAATGCTGCAATTGAGGTTTTGCGAGTTGTCATGACTCAATATCCCAATATCCAGGTATCTTTATCTCTTCCCCCTCCCTTTCTCTCCCGGATTTCATATACCCCTCTTTATCCCTCATGCTTGTGAGGCTCATCTTTCTCTTTCACACTAGGGCTATGTGCTGTGCGCTCTCAAAATTTCAGGCTTTTCCTCCATTCTCATCCTTCTTTTTGCCTTATGTCTTTTTCTCTACCCCTTGTCATGCTATACGTTCGTCAAAACGTTTCATATGCTATCGAAGCATATCAAATCTCGCGACATCCACTTTTATTCCCCATTCCCCACTCGTATTTAACCTCAGATCCGTCAATTATGATAAATCACTTCCTCTTTTCAGTTTAATCGTAAATACATTCGAATTGAACGCTACAGTAATTGGTACTCTATTATTCTCTATTTCTTGTAAGTCTAAAACTGATTAAGACATTGGAGACTTTGCGATATTCTTTTTACTTGATTTTGAACGAATTGATATCATGAAGTTTCCCCATATGATTATATTTTGTAAATGTCATCAGATGATGCAATAATTGAATTACAGTATGTTTAATGAGCACTCTCCATCTGGTGTACCCGGTGCGTCGTCGTCCAGGGATTCAGAATCTAGTCGCCTCGTCGTCGTTGGACGTCGTCTGAATTCGACGAATTCCGCACGTCATCAGAATCGATAATTGATAACCGATGAGCCAATGGAGTTTCCTGACGGTGCAGGTCCACAGGACATCGTCCACTCAGGTAATATCTATGGCAACTACTATATGTCGTAGGGTGTCTTCCCCGCACTATTTCTTCCTATTCTCACCTTACTGCCCATTAATTAACTATAGACTCCGTCTTCCGTCATATAGTAGCTGTCAATATCTATTCATAATAAATTTAAAACTTGAATTAATATTAATTCCTCGATTAAAACGCCGAAATAAATTCATAGTTAGATTTGAAAGCTAAAAAGCTGACATTTAGTTAAAATTTAAAATAATTATGAACTACGAATATGAATATGATTACAGAGAGACACATTCAACGCCTTGGCACTACTATTCCTGCCTATTCTATGTCTAGTCGGTTTGATCGGTAAGATTATGTTCAATCATATTTGAATTTAAACTAACTTGTGCTAATTTCTTCATGACTTTATCCATTAGTTTAATTTATTATTTAGTTTAAATCTAAAATATGAAATTCTTGTATCAAATGATTCAAGCTATCGATTTTCCTTTCAACTTTTCAATGGAATTCCATGAATTTTGTATGATCAGGCCTTTCCCCGTCAAAAAGAGAGTCTTCCAGTGTTTTAATGTTTTAATAGTCCAACGAATTCAATGAATATTGACTTTTTTGGTTTTTTTTCATTGAAATGCGCAATGTTTGCGTCCGAAATTTTCCGTCTGAAGTAATCACGATTCTCGTAGGAAGGGAAATAGAAAATTCTAGAAATTTTTTCATATTTAAACTCATCTCACTGGAAAAGCTGAGAGATCAGGGTTAAATTATGCGGCCAAACTTGAACCTTTTAAACTTATGTGCAATTTAATTCTAGTTTCACAAAAATAGTATATCCTGATCGGAGTCACTTGTTAAAAGCTGAGCTTCATTAATTTAACCTTGATTCTCTTATCTTTAACCTTGCCTCACTGGGAAAAGCGTCTAATCTTTCAGAGTTAAGCTTTATCTTATCTTGTTTTATCCTTTTTAAATCCGTTTCTAATTTGAGTGAGTAAAGTTGAATCGGAGGATATTCGTTTTCCGAAATTGGATTTACTTATAAATGTTGGGGGAGTCTTTTCTGTCTTCTGGTTGGCCTTTTTAGAGATTAGCCGGATATGTTCTTTTGAAAGAAAGAAAAGAAGGATATATGAAATCTGCTGCAAAGATATGAGGCCATCTGTTGAAGGCTAATAGTAAGAAAATGGGGTCAATTCAATGTATTAGCATAAATCGCATATAATGACAGAGCCACACAATGACATAATGTGTCTGGGAGTAAAAAGCTAAAATTTTA
Organism: Diploscapter pachys; assembly: GCA_002287525.1. Taxonomy (NCBI): domain Eukaryota; kingdom Metazoa; phylum Nematoda; class Chromadorea; order Rhabditida; family Rhabditidae; genus Diploscapter; species Diploscapter pachys. The sequence continues at coordinate 12,007 of LIAE01007025.1, forward strand.
AGAGTGAAAATTTAGGAAATGCCCTCGTATGCATAGCGATTTGGGCCGATAGACGACTTCACAATGTCACTAACTATTTCCTATTCTCTTTGGTGAGCGGATTTCATAGTTCATATATCCGGATATATAAAATTCGTCTTTATCTTCAGGCTGTTGCCGATCTACTCGTCTGCTGCATCGTTATGCCGCTCAGCATTCTCGTCGAAGTCCGGCATGGTAGAAATTTCATATATTCTTTTTCGGGCTTTTATATGTTTTCTAAAATGTTCCATATATACTATTCGATAGCTTTATATACGTATCTTCTAAAAGATTTAAAAATCCTTCGTGACTCTGAATTTTCCATGTGCCGAATTTCAAATTTAAATGCGACGCGCTCAATTTAATCACCGAAAAACATTTCTGCCGCATCATTTTTTGCAGGAAAAGTTCACATGTGCTGCTTTCGAGGGTTTTTACGCATGTTTCCAATCGAACATAACCGAATTTGGCCGGAAAATGCGTTGTTGTTGTTGCTGCTGCTGTGCAGAGAAGAAAAGTGGTCAAGCCCTCGAGAGTAAAATGAAGGAAAATCCACTAGATTATCGTAAAAGAGGATAAAATGAAGCCTAGAATGTAGCAATGTATAGCATATCTGAAGTTTTAGAGAAAAAAACCATATAGAAATAAATTAAATTTCACATTTAGCATATAAGGGGATGAGAATTCTTTCGAATCGACTATAGTTCTAAAGTTCTGACGTCACTAGAAACTTGGGAAACCCGAGATATCCCAGCCTGCAGTGCACTGATCGGTCATTCTAACCTAAGCGGCATTTTTTGCCTTCACTTTATCATTTCTCTGCAACTGATATATGAGATATGAGACGACGACGACAAATGACAGAGCCTTTTGAAAGCGTTTGTTGGATAAGCAATCAAAAGAAGGGATCAAATATGAAACGTCGTATATAAACCGACGAAATTTGCCTATGCTCAATCATATAACGATAAATTCTGACTTAAATATGATGTGTCGCATATAAAACATTTTGCCCTCATATGCTTACCACATATCCTTCAGGGGTGTGGACGTGGTCCGTGTCGCTCTGCCTTCTGTACGTCTATTCCGATGTATTTCTGTGCAGCGCATCGATCGTGCACATGTCCGTCATTTCGCTGGACAGGTATCTGGGAATTTCTCAGCCACTCAGGACCAGAAACAAGTCCAAAACTCTCATTCTAATTAAGGTATTTTATTGCCCAAATTGACATTTCTAATTATCTGATTAAGATAGTTGCCGTCTGGTTAATTACCCTACTGGTATCTTGTCCGATCGCGGTAATCGCGATCTATGACAATGAAAATATCCTGCAGAATAATAGCTGTGCGATATTCAGGTATTAATTATTTAGTTTAAATATAGTTTCTAAAATAATAATTGCTTCAGCCGATATTACATAATCTACGGCTCTACGATGACATTTCTCATTCCATTTTGCATTATGGCTATCACATACGTTAGAACGACAGCTCTATTGAATAAACAGGCGTCAATTCTAAGTCAGAAGGTAATGTTAACTAATTAAATTACCTAACTATCTCGACAATTACCTTAATTATTATCAGGCGAATGATAAATTAAATGGTAATGGACTGAGAAGGACGATGCCTCACAGGAAATTAGGCTATGTTCGAACGAACAGCACTTCTACAGCCACAGGGTAATTAACTCAATTAAGTCATTCAATTAGGGCAATTAAATTTCTAATTATAGCTTTACAAGTGTCCCTACAGTGCAGAAATCTAGCAGTATTTCAAACGGAGCTTTGAACAGCCATAAGCCTAGCGTGGTTACCTATTCCAATGGGTTCAGGTATACATCTTAATTCTTAACTATTAAGGGATTTGATATCTGATATACCCGCTTAAATCCACATTTTCCAGGACATCTTCAGTTGGCGAAGTGGATGCTGATAAGCTATTGCTTAGGAGTACTAGTCCAACAGGTTAATTAATGTTAAGAACACTAAGCAAACTGAATAAAATTAGCCCATGCATCAGTCTAAAAAATAAACAATTTGCAATCTTTTAATTCCTAACTTTGAATAATTCATTAGATACTACTTTGATTTATAGTCTTATTAAACTTATATTTCATTTAAGTAAAGTCGATAATAACGATTTTCAGTGAGTCTATTAAACAATCACAAGAAGTTGGAGAAGAAGACCTCGAAATCCACATTGAATAAGTGGAAGAACCGCACTTCGAACTATCTAACGAACATCGCCATGCGGGTCAGCAGAAGGAACTCGATTCAGGTTGAACTTCAATCGTTTTTAAGTCTTAGATCAGATTGTAGTCTTTCAAAGTTCATAGGATAATAGGATATCTATCTAAGTAAATAGAAATTTATGACCAAGATACACATGTTACGTTCGTTATATTTACGTCACAGACAGTACATACTTGAAAGATCTGTTAGAAGTATTAGAAGTAACAAATTTAGAAAAAGGGCAATTTGTAAATGACAGAATGACGAAACGCTTTCTTGTAATTGACGAAATGATAGAATGCTCTTTTCCATACTATTTCTCCCTTCTCTTGCTCTCTAACACGACATTCCGTCATTTACAGGTTGTCAAAATAGGTGATTTTTAGACCGCCAGTCAAGAACTAGCGAATGAACACAAGGCTACCAGAGTTCTGGCAGTCGTTTTCATATGCTTCTTCATATGTTGGACCCCGTTCTTCGTCGCTAATTTCATACAGGTAATTAAGCAATAAATATTTAGTTACCTAATTGATTGTAGGGCTTTTGTGGGAATGCCTGCGATATACCCGCGTGGATGGGATCACTGTTCCTCTGGCTCGGATATATTTCAAGTATTTAATAAATTGCGTTAAAACTTGCATAAGTTTAAACAATTAGGTACAATAAACCCAATAATTTATACGGTGTTCAACAAGCGATTCCGACAGGCCTTCGTTAGGATATTAAGGTTTTTTTTTTAAATTTAAATTAATTAAATTTACATATTTAATGGTTTAAGATGTCAATGCTTGCATCCCCTCAGGGACCCTTATGCGTTATATTCAAGAAACTACACAACTACTATGATTCCCGACACATACACATGGTACGTCATTAGCAACTATTAACTCATTAGAAAATAACATATTTAACACGCTTTTTTAGATTTTCATTATCATAGATCTAGATTTTAACATTTACAATTAGTACTAATATATGTATACTTGAATTTAACATATCGCTTTCCCATAACTTACGTTAGATTCGACTAACTTTAAGTATCTGGCGCGAGTTTTGGATAGACTACTCTACTTTTCACAATCTTGACTTTGTAAAATATTTAGTTAGAGTAATTTGCGGAACAAAAACATAGCCAATCATTAATTTGTGTTACTTTTCTCAACTTACCCCAAAGATTTGCTCAGTTCTTTGCACACCCTACCTAAGTCCTGAAGTGAAGCATTTTTCTTCCAAACCTTAGGTTTTCATTCATCAGGGCTAATTTACGACGACATTCGTGGAAATCAGAGATTTTCCTTCGAGCTCAATTCTTGAATTAGAAAAAAAAAAACGAAAGACCAAAAAATGCGGAAAATCATCGTTCAGTATGCTGAGTCTGTCTTGCGCCATAACGCATATGGCGCCAATGGTGAATAGGGAAGGCAATGTGGCCATCGCTGCGCCAACCCCACACCCACCTACGCCAATCTCTGCGCCGCCCAAGAGGTTATCACACAAACACACCCAAATGCAAGCAGTGCAAGGATATGACGATGTCCAAATGGCATTATGAAATGAAGATCTGAGTTATTATTGGAGTTCAAATACAGGATACAATGCAAGGATATAGTATAGGAAAGATGGATCACCAATCATGTCATAATGCCATTTTATATATGCCAGAGAGTATCGTAGCATTAGATGGAGCAAGACTAAGCAATGAGTTCATATATTAAGAAGTCTATTAAACCTGTCCCTTTAGAATCCGCTCTAATGATAAATAAGTACTCAAATTTAGCATTAGAGCAAATTTCAGAGGGATAGGGATAAATTGGGTAGACTTGATTAGTATATCGTTGTATGACAATATAATGCATGTGTGTGCCACACAAAACCGTTTTACCGCTAGATATAATCAGCATAAATCCTCACTTGGTTGCATAACTCATCACTTAGATTCGATATATTCACCTGAAACATCCATTTGAAGTGATATTAATAACGCCATGAATGCATATTTACACTTACCACAAGGGAATGCGACAGTGTGAAATTGTAAAGCCAGAATGAAAGAGTGCCATTTCGACTAAAGACGCTGGATGAAAATTGGGTTTTAGGTCGAATCACGACAGGGAACGTGGCGTGTCGATACACTACAAGGATGAATCCAACGACACGACGACCAGTAGCTTCAGAAGGCAGGAAAGCGAAAGGCTGACGAAGAGTGATAGTAAGAAGGTAAATAAATTAACGATAAACTATACATTATACAGACTTAAAAAATCACAAAATATAAAGTAGAAAAATATCAAATAAGGGTGAAAATAATATCTAAATTTAAAAAAAAAAAACTTATAAAGGTTAGATCTTCATTAATTAACAATTAAAAAGATAATATATTAAATCATAAGATTTATGAAAAAAAAAATGATAAGCTATCAAATGATGGTAAAAAAAATTCAGTCTTCTGTCCAAACCCTATCTCATTCGCCTCAACGGCCTCCTCCTCTGCCCTTGCCGCCACCAAGGACAGCTTCATCATCGAGAGCATCTTCTTTTCGGGGAACTTCTGCCAATTCGAGGGCCACAACCGAAGAAACCAGTGACGACGACAGGGTTAATGAGCAGAGACCTTTGATTCCACCACGGTTACAGTCCCACAGTGCTCCACAGCCTTACACGGTAATCTAAATATCGCATTGTTTTAAAGATTATCTCAACAAAAATTTCGTGCATTCGTAAGAAAATGACTAAATCTACAAGGTGGTCACGAATTATGGAAGCACATTATTTTTCGAACAGGTCCTGGCAAAAGTACCATTAATGAAGTTAGGAAAATTTGATATTTTGAAACTCCAATGCATGCGCATTCCAAATATCTATTTATTATTTCACTTACTGTTCACTTTGTCATCAATTTCGTCATATTTGGCTATTTGGAAACGGTGAGACTACGAGACATAGGCGAAATAGTATAGGGTATGGGATGATAAACTTTTTTCCTACATTATTTCTCAATGTCTCGTGGGTTCCAAGCTGCCTTTCAATATCAATACATTGTTTGCAAAAATGAATCGAAATATTGTGAGCCTTCTGCAACTTAGGCATTTTACCAGAACGCATAAATTTGAAGCAAATGCTGGCGGAGCTCATAAAATATTTCATGAGATTATTTCTTTAATTTATATTAGGATATGATCCCACGGTGCTTTGCTCTCTCTTTGCTTACTCCGGCGAAGACCCCTTAAAAATGACCAAAAAATCTTTAAAAAATACTTTTCTTAATTTATAATAAGTCTTAAAAAATCTGTTTTGATCAAATTGAAGAGAATATTTTTAAAAATATTTCAGAGAAAAATAAAAGTAATGATCGGGTAAAAAGTTCTATTCAATTTTTCAAAAAAAAAGACACCAAACTGGTCAAAGCACTAGATCCGCAATCCGTAATACTATTTACAGATAAAATAAACGATACCGAATCATTAGTTCCTCCCATTTTGAATTGGGAAACGTGTTTCCATAGTTTGTGACCACATTGCACTGAAAAATAGGATAATTTCTTGTGACAAATTGAAGATCGCTATATATTCAAACGTGTACATGTAAAGAGACACCGTAATCCTACAGTAATAGATTATTGTTTCAGAATTCCGGCACCTTGAATCTACGGAGATCGATAACTACCGTCATCAGCACGTCATCTTACGGCGCAGCAGTGTCGCAACCGAAAGCCTCTGCCTCGTGCGCGGACTGTCACAAGGCAGAGATCCTGCTGGACTCGGCTTCAGAAGAGGATGACGCCGAAACGTCGACCACAATGACGTCGTCTCAGAACTCGCAACGAAACCACGTCACTCTGTTCACGAGCCAGTTCGGAAAATCTATCAAAGAGACATTCCTTTAAGTTTAAGTCATTGGAAAAGTAGTTGCAAAAGATTTATAATAGCATTTGAATGAGATATTACAAATTAGATTAAAAATTGTAACGACATTATTTCCAAGTGCAAAATGTGCCTACTTTTCCAAACTTCATGCAATATCAATTTTTTCCTCATGATTTTTGAAATATTTATCAATACGTGTCATATAAGGGCAGGTCAATCGTTTTGAATTTGATTATATTGAATCGCAATTCGCAACCAATTATAATTTTAATTACGTCATATTTAATTAGTCAGTTATGCAATTATCGAAATTAGTCATGAGTTTCTGTACATTTTTATTTGTGATATTACTGGTCTCGTGCCATCTCGAAATTCAAGCATTTATGTTATTTTTCGAGCAGGAAAAATAAATGTTTTAACCATCATTTTAGGTCACTATTACAGGAGAGAGGTTTCCTCTCTAGTTCCTCTCTAATTCTCCTCAGGTTCTTCCGGACATGACCGGTCGTCGCCGGAGAAATTTGAGGGGAAGTACAGAGAAGTAGAGGGAAAGAGGAATCCCCCGAGGAACGAGTGGGGTCTATAGAGAAAGACCTTTCGCTCTTTTCTTGTAAAATTTAAATATTGCCAAAAATGTCAAAATAATTGTAAAAAATCAAAGAAGCGTGGAATAAATTGCTAAACAATGACAGAATTATTAGAACTGATGAAGATGTCTTATTTTGAATCTAAAGAACTTAATTCTTGCTCTATTTTTAAAATAAAATATAGTCCATCGTCTAATAAGTCTAATAATTTTCTAAATTATGCAAATCTAAATACAAAAACCTCAAAATAAAATCAAATCGAAAATGAAATATTTAACCAGTAGGTTCAAAAATGTGAATCTGTACAGTTCTTGATATGGTTTCTGATCTTAAGGTTTTCTAAAATCATGCGCTATTTTTCAAGAATCTGAAAATACATCAAAATAGTCATTCTCAAGCAAATTTATTCGTATACATAGATTATTTGTCGATTCTTAAAAATTTGTTATAAGCCCCAGACTTGTGTGACCAGCAATTATAATGACTGATTTATAATTGAAGCTCTAATGCTCGTATCGGGACAAATTCAAAGCCATCATTAGAGCGACAATTATCCATGTTTATGATAAGCACGGAAATGTCAGAAAATGATCAGATTTCGATGTTCACAGATTATCGATATCATACCGTATCAGGATATTCTTCAGTTGTAAGAAACTCAGAGACCTTGATACATATCTCATAGACAATGACAAAACTACTTTGTGCATGGAAGTACTGTTTTAGAATTCACATGATGGGCAGGAATATTGGTGGGGCAATAAGATGGCACACCGCAAGTTTTTTTTTCAAAAAATCCTTCACTTCCCGCATCGCAGCCCAATGAAAATCAACTGCACCGCAAACAACCCTGATGATGAGCTATGCACGATTTCAGCACATGGCCTAATTTCTAAATTACTTAATTTTTTAACTGACAGACAAATCTTAACGCAGGTATAATTTTTGATCATCTGAAAGTCTATCTTCTAATTTCGTACCTTCTGCAACTTTTATATAAAAATTTAATCGTTTCGCAAGACATAGGGCAGGCATAATTGGGGAGTAAAACTGAAACTACACTAAATTATAAGTTAGGCGAGTCTTATAAATACAAAGCTAATTGCCTAAGCAACGTCTTGCACTGTTACTCAATCCATTTCAAGTATTGCCATTTTTGTTTCGAAAGCGCTACCCTTTCTAGATCTACTGTATTGAGATCATTTTCCTCAACTTGTTATTCTACAGATTTATTATTATCGTTAGAGAAATAATTCGCAAATAGAAAATGCCTTGGTGCGATGAACCTACGCCTTTTGCAAAGGGCTCAGACTTTTGTGAAGGTGAATTAATTTTTCAGTTTACTTATTCTTAAGTAATATTCTGCATTGCTTTTTTTTTTTTTTATAAATCTCAGTAACGATTTACTATTTTAGAATTGTTAACATCAGATTCATTACTTTATACCATCATCGTTGCGTGGAAAACTGCCATACTTCATCGAGATAAATTTGATACAAGTTGGTCAAATAGTTTTATATCGACGTTATCTTCAAAAAATAAATTCATTTATAGAGTTTCAAGTCTTGGCCATTTTGTATAGCATCGTATTAATTCCGATATTTATCAGCATATTTATGATGTATCGGTTATTTCGAAAAAATGGAAAGTTTTCACAATTCGAAAAATTAATAGCTATCTTACTCATTCTAAATATACTCTATTTTATCTGTTTATTTGTACAGGTAAATTTTATACTATTATTATTTTTATAATGAAATTTTCAATATATGTATTGAAACAGGATAATACTTTAGTTTTTGTTTGTTATCTATCGCGAAATTTTTGGCCTTTGCTGCCAAGATGAAGGCAGATTCGTGGTAACATAATTTAAAATTTTAGCCACGTGTATCAATCAATGTTTATCTACAGTTTAAGAGTGAATGTCACTAAGGACCAAAGTCGGTGTTTCCGGGGGTCCGTCGATTTGGCTGATTTTCACATATATTGTTCAGTTTTTCATGCGGATTCCCGTGGTGCTATCCGTTTTTCATAAAAATGATCGTATGCAGGATTACGGTAGCTTAAAGTTTTGACAGACCTGACCTCATGAAACAATTCATAACTTTCTTATTTGAGGACTAAATCGAACGAGGGTTTCAGCATTGAATAGCCCACGAAAAACTCTACAAATAATGTAACTACGACCACTTGCTACGATTTAACAACTTCCTGCCAAAAAATTAAAATTCGAAAAAGTGACCCTGACCGGTAACAGATTTTCGATTTTTTACCCAAATTAGAGCTTCGACCCCAAGCTGGAAATTGACTTATTTTGTAGATAATTAAATTCTGCATCTGAATATGTAAAAATTTTCAAAAAAAAAAGGGTCGTCGAAATCACGAAAAATGCGTCCGAACGCATAAAACCAGGGTGATTATTACATAGCATCAACTTTGACCCCCCATAACTTTCTTATTTTTGGACCAAATTGAATAATTCTTTTTTTTATTTTGTAGATACTGAGTAGGAGAATAAAGTAAAAATAAAAATAACATTTTTAGAAATTAATTTTGGTGGGAAGAAATTACCCGAAGTTACCCTATATACCCGTACTATGTTTACGCGTAAATGACGTTGGAAAAATTTCCTTTTAGTATGTTGTGTAGAATGACATGGTGAACAACTTTCGTTCCAGGATTGACCTCGGATTCACATCCATATGAGCTCCAGAATTTTTTGAAGTGTGATGGCTAATTATTGCAAAGTGCCGTTTTGACAGTAAATTTCAAAAATTCATATCTCTCTGTATGTGCACATTCTAGAATAAGTTCTGGAATAAAAGTTGATCAACTTGAACAGCTCTACAAGATTTCATGAAAAACTCCGACATTAACTCACATTACACTTGTAAACACAGTACGTGTATATAGGGTAGCTTCGGGTAATTTTTTCTCGCCAAAATTAATTTCTAAAAAATTTCTTTTTAGTTTTACTTTACTCTCCTACTCAAGATCTACGAAATAAGAAATAACCATGAAATTTGGCTCAGAAATAAGAAAGTTATGGGGAGTCAAAGTTGATACTATGAAATAATCACCCTGATTTTACGCGTTCGGACGCATTTTTCGTTGCTTGGACCATTCTCGTTTTTAAAAAATTTGAGATATTCAGATGCAGAATTTAATTCTCTACAAAATAAGCCAATTTTCAGCTTGGGGTTGAAACTCTAATTTGAAGAAAAAATTTAAAAACTGCAGTCAGCTAAGGTCGTATTTTTGGAAATTAATTTTTTGGCGGGAAATTATTGATCGTAAAAGGTGGTCGTAGTTACATTATTTATAGAGTTTTTCATGGGCTATCTAATACTGAAAATCCTATTCGATTTGGTTCAGAAATAAGAAAGTTATGTATTTTTTCTTGAGATCGGATCTGTCGAAACTTCAAGCTACCGTAATCCTGCATACGATAATTTTTATGAAAAACGAATAGCACTACGAGAATCAGCGTGAAAAACTGAACAATATATATGAAAATCAGTCCGATTTGCGGACCCCTGTTTATACAGACTTTGGTCCTTACTGACATTTACTCTTAAATCTAATATAGTTTAAATTTTGCATTGGTAGCTGAAAAATGGAATTGTAGGAATTATTGGATAATTTACTTGGTATTTTTAAAGATGCATGGTTAATGATGACCATAAGATTCGTTTCGACTGAAGTTACGATATATAGAGCTAGGACATTTTCACTGTTAGAAATTCTTCCACATGCATGTCAGTTTTTATATAAAATGGTTCAATTTAGTTGCCGTAGTGAAAAAATAACTAAGCTATTTTCCATTATATTTTGGATATTGGTCGGATTTCATATTATTTTTGGCTGTATCGCCCAACTAATTTATATTGGAATTAACTTATTGAGAAAATATCAAATTTTCGATATCGTTAATACACGATTTTATGCAATGGCTCTTTATTTTAATCAATGGATTGTAAGTTAACGAATATTATCAAAATAAAAATTATTAATGCCAATTATGTAGATAATTTTTAGTATCTTTACTCTATAATGGCTCCAGTCATATTAAGTTATGCTCAGACGATAATTAGCATTGCCGCGTTTATTTATCTAAAGCGGCGTCTTAAGTCGTATGGCAATATGAGCCAAAGTGCAAGAAATGCTGAACGACGCTTAAATCTATGCCTAATGGCGAGTGTAAGTTAGCTCGGTCAATGTTGCATCATATTAGGTTGAACATGAATATGTATAATGTTTAGATTTTATGTGAAGTGGTAGCAAATGATTTAATGATTATTCAACTATACGATTTTTTTTGCATTATTTGGGACAATCGTAGACAGGGCTATGTAGGTAGGATGTTCTCTTAATCTTTTAACTTCGATATCTTAAACATCCTGTGCAAAATTATGTTTTCATTGTAATAATTTTTCCATATGTAATGAGTCTGTTAAGAGGACGAATCTGTGTATAGTCGATTCTGAGTAAGTGGATATTGCACACATTTTGCAACTTTGCTCGCTCAAGCTCCACCCACTTGTTCCTGCTCTGCGAATTGCGTCATCCCCCATTTTTAATTGATTTTTCTCGAAGTGCGCAGAGTTTACACGCTATTTTTATTTTTTCGTCATTACCATGTATTTTGTGATCATTTCCATGTATTATTTACCATTGGTAGGTTTTCTATTCAGAATGGTAGCCCCCGAGTTCAAAGCGACCCATTATCATCATATTGCATCAGGCTGGACATTAAACGAAAGACATCGTCAAACTGATGAAAATCAATCGAACGATGGTCCAGAAGACTGTAAAACGGTTCAGGAAGATTGGATCTGCTGCTGATCGCCCGGGAAGAGGCAGAAAACGAAGTGTGAGGACGGAAACAGAACAAGAAAAACTTCGTGAGATGATTCGACGAAATTTCCGAAGATCCATACGAAAAATGACCAAAAATTGAAAATCAACGAAAAATCGGTCAGAACCATCATCAGGAAGGACTTGGGACTCAACTCCTACATAATTCAAAAAAATCCACGAACTTATGGACAAAATAATGTCAAACAGACTTAAAAGATACCAACAGTTTCCCAAGAGGTTTTCTTCGGCACGCTACAAAACGATTATTTTTTCGGATGAGGAAATATTCACAATTGAACTTTTCATTAATCGCCAAAATGATCACATTCTGTTCCCAAACATCTCCTCTGCTAATTCCAATGGCAAACTGATCGGAAGGCGTGCTCATCCTCAGTCAATCACGGTTTGGGCGGCTACCGCCTATCATGGAAAGTCCCCCCTCGTGTTCGTCCCCCAGAACGCCAAGATCAACACCGAAACCTATCAAATCCTATTTAAAATAAAGCTCTTATTCCCTGGACCAAAATCCATTTTAAATCCCGTCCCTCCTGCTTTCAGAAGGATTCGACCCCTTCCCACAAGTCAAAATCTACTAAATTCTTCTGTAAAATTCACTTCCCAGATTTCATCTCCTCTTCCGAATGGCCCTCCAACAGCCCTGATTCGAACCCATTGGATTATTCCATTTGGTGATACTTTGAGACCAAGGCCTGCTCTACTTCCCACAAAAGTTTCGGCTTCTTGAAGTCTTCCCTTATCGAAGCATGAGATAAAATGCCCAACGACTAGTTGCGTGCCGTCATCGATGCCTTCCCCGAGCGACTCAAGGCCTGTATCAACGCTAAAGGCGGCCATTTCGAAAACTCTTAGTTAATTTTTTATCGTTATGTTATCAATTAATTATTTAAAAAATTTGAACTCGATTACTTCAATATTTCGGGTTAAATCCCAATTTATCGGTGCTTTCGTAATTTTTCCGCACCCTGTAATTATAAAGATTTTTCACGAAAATGTCAAGAAAATTCGAAAAAATTGCGAAAATCATTTGAAAATGGGGGATAACACAATTCGCAGGGCAGGAAAAAGTGGGCGGAGCCTGAGCGAGCAAATTTGCAAAATGTATGCAGTATCCACTTACTCAGAATCGACTATATAGTCTGTCACAAAAATATAGACGGATGCATTTTTCGTCAATATCTCCTATAAGAAG
>LIAE01007026.1:0-68195 GCA_002287525.1 Diploscapter pachys
ACAAATTAGAGTTGCGATCGATTTGATAAGAGTAAAGAATCTCAATCGCTAGAATTAACTTCGAAAGTTTTCATTCAATTTATGATTCGTGGCATTTTAGCACCTTTGTCTTTTAGAATTGAAAATTATCCGAGATGTCAGGTCGCAGCGAGTCAACTAATCCCGTAAGATTTCATGTTATGAATTTCCTGTCCACCACCAAATGACCACTTTTAAATGAACATTTCCTTCTTATTTTAACCTACTTTCCCTAGTCTTAACCATTGAAAATGGTCATTCCAAAAATGGTTATTAGCTTGGACCAATTTTCTGATGAATAAGGAATTTTAGCACATCGAAATTCCTCCAGAATTTCTTGAATTATTAGATGAAAAGAATAAAGTCATATTGAGTAAAGTGTGGAAGTTGTCTGATGAATCGAAATCGGATAAATTGGAATTTTTCGACACTTTCATGACGACACAACCAGATAAGATAAACAAAGCATATCGAAAATGGCGGTTTGAAATCGATCGAGAAGCGGTATTACATTATTATCTTGGTAGATAGTTTGTTAATGTTTAGATTCCCGAATTTATTATGAAACAAACTCCTCGAATGCAAGCCATACTAAAATTGATATTGTCGCAACAGCCCAGTTTAGGTATGAATTAAGCTTGGCCTTAAACAATTCGAATTTTAGGTGAATTCTATAACTATGTTCTTGCATTGCGAAGATCACTAAATGATTACGGAGAATTTCTAAAATGGGCCAGTTCAGAACACTTGTAAAATATTTCAATTCTTCTAAAAATCGATGAATTTGAATTAAAGGGAGTTACCAGAGGATAATGAAACAACATTAAATGAGTCAAATAAATCTCTGGATATTCAACTTGCTTTACAAAGTAGACAGGTTAATGTTTCATATTCATTAAATAGATCATTTATTTAATTAAATGATTAAATAATTAGTCAATTGATATTTTTCATAATTCAGTATCAAATAATTCAACAATATGCTAAAGAAGTTGAGCCAAATTTTCGCTCCCAACTATCTGCCATTATGATGAGTTCTTCATTAAATCAGACTTTGGAGGAGTCAATATTATATTTTTATGGTTTTCCTACACTTATTAACTTATTATACGCAATGATTTATTTCAGATTTTGTAAAACAATCTGTATGCTCATTTAATTCGATTACATACCAAGTTAATGATGTGGGAAAATTTTCATTTAATATAGGTCTTCTTAATAACGTGACCTATGCTAGTGATCAGAAAAAGGTGTTGTTTTATTCATAAATGATCATATACTCAATTTAAAAGAAAAATTGATGAGCTTGATTGACAGATATTTTAGATGTTTGGTTTTTCTCCGAATAAATTAGAAATGTTCGATGTAAGTAATTCTTCAAGAACTGACAAAGGTTAGTGTCATTAGAATTGAAACGAAGATGTACCTACTATTTATGTTTTAATCTAATTTATTGATTATTGTGATCAATCTCATAATACAAGCTACTATTATAAATTAGGTAAGGTGCCTAACTGTTATGGTCGAGGGATTTTGGCATACTTCAAAAATGATTTACTCTATTTGGATAATGCAAGTTGAAATAAAATTCTTGTATGATTGTCCATATTTAAATGAAATTGATAGATTAAAAATGCAATAAAAAAGAATTTATAAATTTAGAAAAATTGTGAAGGAGAGTGGAGAAGTTTTGTTGCATTTCCAACAGGAGCTAACATTCAATATGGTAGAACTGTCATTTGCATGGACACATTATATGGTATTCTTGATATTATGGTTGCCAGACGAAGTGACAGAAAATAGATTGCAGTATTTTTCGCCAATGAAAAAGTGTGTCAAGTATACATAATATCAATCACTTCTCGATGACAATATTCCACCAATTTTTCGATTTTGTTTGTAGTAAATTTCAGTTAACTGACCTATTAACTCATTTGAAATCGATAGCAGACGAGAATTGGCGAATGCTAATTGAGAAGATAGCAAAAAAACTCGAAAAATGAAGGACAATCGGGGGAAAATATCGTAAGAGAGTGATTGATATTGGGTATATGTGGCTCACACTTTGACATTAGCTGAAAAGGCTGCATTCTATTTTTGCCACTTCCTCAGGCAACAATAATATATCAAATTAATCAGTTGGCCCAATTAAATTCAAATTAAAAATATTCTTTCAGTAATTGATATTAATAATAGAACAAATAAGATCTACCAGTATGATGAAAGTGCAAGTCAATGGAAAGAAGTTGGAAAGATTGACAGAAGACGTGATGATTCAGCAGTTTCCTGCGTGAATAATGTAATTTATGTAACGGGAGGAAATAAGTAAGATATTTTAGATAAATTCCATTATAAATTAGCTAATTATAATTATAGTGAAAATTCGCAAATTCTAAAATCATGCATTGCCTTCAAACCTAATGCCAACCAGTCAAATGGAGAAATAATACAAATAGCTGATATGAATTATCCACGAAACCGTCATTCACTTCTGTCAGCAAACAGAAAACTTTATGCAATTGGAGGGTATGTTTTCATTGAATATCTAACTCTTACAAACAATCATATTTATTGTAGTTATTCCGATAGTCAGAAAGTCCCATTTATCGAAGAATATGATTTAAATCAGAATAAGTGGAGAATCGTATCAAAATACTATTAATCTGTCATCAAATCAATTTCGTTTTAACTTTTGGTCATTGTTGAATAATTTTTTTCATAAACTATCGTTTGTCTTAACAGTAAAAATCATTGACAGGATATTTTCATGACCATGCTCAACATTTTGAAACTAATGAATTCATTTATCAAAAGTTAAGCTGATATTTTGGTACAGCAGAGATGCGCGGAGTCCTTTTGAAATCTTTCGAAGTCCGCTTATATCTCTCGAAGGGTGCATGACAGGTGGATAGAATGCTATATATAGAGGACGCAAGTGAAATTCCCGTTGTGAAAGCAAAGTTATGGAAATATTTTTCTATTAATCTGTGGGGATTGATAAGCTTATAATAAAAAATCAAATAGAAAACGGATCAGTGTAACCAAAGATATGAGTTTTTGAAGACGACGATCCAAAAACCTCATTTTGCAAGAAAATTTTCTAAAAATTTTTGAAAATGTTAGCGAAATTCATTTTCTTGACTTTGATTTCAGAGTGGGCGGGGCTTGTATTCTCTACATATGCATATGCATGATTAGTATTTTTGTGAAGTGTGTTTGTGCACGCTTATATCTAGGAATGTGGTCATCCAATTGAGATGAGGTTTGCACCAAAAGATGTGCAATGTATAGGTAGGGGCCGCCAGCCAATTTACCAAACTGACCCCACCGCGCTGATTTACCTATGGATGGACAGGTCATTAAGTTCTGCATCCATTTCCAAAGAGAAAAAAAAAAATTTAAAAATGGAATATTTGTGACAATAATAGAGAGGATTATCAGCTATGAAAATTCTTGAATCAAGACAAAGAGATGAGGCTTGGCGGTCTCTACACAACACCCTATTATTGATAACATATCAACTACACTAATAATTGCAAATGTTAGTCAGAAAATCGAATAGAAACTAACAAATTAGAGTTGCGATCGATTTGATAAGAGTAAAGAATCTCAATCGCTAGAATTAACTTTGAAAGTTTTCATTCAGTTTATGATTCGTGGCATTTTAGCAACTTTCCTTTAGAATTGAAATTATCCGAGATGTCAGACCGCAGCGAGTCAACTAGTCCCGTAAGATTTCATGTTATGAATTTTCTGTCCACCACCAAATGACTATTTCCTTCTTATTTTAACCTACTTTCCCTAATCTTAACCATTGAAAATGGTCATTCCAAAGTGGTTATTTAGTTTGAGCCAATTTTCTGATGAATAAGAAATTTTAGCACATCGAAATTCCTCCAGAATTTCTTGAATTATTAGATGAAAAGAATAAAGTCATATTGAGTAAAGTGTGGAAGTTGTCTGATGAATCGAAATCGGATAAATTGGAATTTTTCGACACTTTCATGACAACACAATCTGACCAGATAAACAGAGCATATCGAAAATGGCGTTTTGAAGTCGATCGAGAAACGGTACTACATTATTCTCTTGGTGGATATAATTTGTTAATATTTAGATTCCCGAATTTATCACTAAACAAACCCCTCGAATGCAAGCCATACTAAAATTGATATTGTCGCAACAGCCCAGTTTAGGTTCGAACGAAATGTCACTCAATTCAATAATTAATTAAAGTTTAGATGAATTTTATAAAGACGTCTTTGAATTGAGAAGATCACTAAATGATTATGGAGAATTTCTAAAATGGGCCAGCTCAGAATATTTGTAAAATAGTTCAATTCTTCTAAAAATCGATGAGTTTGAATTAAAGGAAGTTACCAGGGGATAATGAAGCAACACTAAATGAGTCAAATAAATCTCTGGATATTCAAATGGCTATACAAAGTAGACAGGTTAATGTTTCATATTCATTAAATAGATCATTTATTTAATTAAATGATTAAATAATTAGCCAATTGATATTTTTCATGATTCAGCATCAAATGATTCAACAATATATTAAAGAAGTTGAACCAAATATTCGCTCCCAACTATCTGCCATTATGATGAATTCTTCATTAAATCAGACTTCTGAGGAGTCGATATTATATTTCCATGGTTGGCTTTCACTAAATTGATTGACTAATGCGTTAAATCATTTCAGATTTTGTAAAACAATCTGTATGCTCATTTAATTCGATCACATACCAAGTTAATGATGTAGGAAAATTTTCACTTAATATAGGTTTTCCTAATAACGTGACCTATGTTAATGATCAGAAAAAGGTGTTGCTTTATTCATAAATGATCATATACTCAATTTAAAAGAAAAATTGATGAGCTTGATTGACAGATATTTTAGATTTTTGGTTTTGATTATCGCTCGAAGAAATTAGAAATGTTCGATGTAAATAATTCTTCAATAACTGACAAAGGTTAGTATCATTAGAATTGAAAGGAAGATGACCTACTATTTGCATTTTAATTTCATTTATTTATTATTGTGATCATCTCATAGTACAAATTACTATTATAAATTAGGTAATATGCCTAACTTCGATGCCGGAGGAATTTTAACATACTTCAAAAATGATTTACTCTATTTGGATAGTTCAAGAGGAAATCAAATACTGGTATGATTGTCTATGTTTAAATGAAATTGATAGATTAAAATTGCAATCAAAATAAATTCAAGACTTTTAGCAAAATTGTGAAGGAGAATGGAAGGAATTTGTTGCATTTCCAACAGGAGCTGATATCCGATGGGGTACAAGTGTCATATGCATGGACAAATTATATGGTATTGTTAATATTGTGGTTGCCAGACGAAGTGGCAGAAAATAGATTGCAGTCTTTTTCGTCAATGGAAGAATGTCAAGTATACATAATGTCAATCATTTCTTGCCGGCATTATTCCACCAATTTTTTTGATTTTGTTTGTGGTGAATGTTCGTTAATTGACCTATTAACTCATTTAAAATCGACAACAGACGATAATTGGCGAATGCTAATTGAAAAATAGCAAAAAAAAACTGGAAAAATGAAGGACAATCGGGGGAAAATATCGTAAGGAAGTGATTGACATTGTGTATGCGTGGCTCACACTCTGACATTGGCTGAAAAGACTGCATTCTATGTGTTTGTCACTTCCTCGGGAGACAACAATATGCCAAATGAATCAATTAGCTCAATTAAATCCAAATAAAAAATATTCTTTCAGTTATTGATACTCACAATTCTACGAATAAGATCTACCAATATAATGAAAGTGCAAGTCAATGGAAAGAAGTTGGAAAGATTGACTGCAAGCGATCTTGGGCTGGAATCGCTTCCATAAATGACACAATTTACATTACAGGAGGATACAAGTAAGATAAATTCTATTATAAATTAACTAATTATAATTATAGTGAAAATAACCAAATTCTAAAATCGTGCATTGCTTTCAAACCTAATGCCAATCAGTCAAATGGAGAATTGATAACAATAGCTGATATGAATTATCCACGAAGGTTTCATTCACTTTTGTCTTCAAACGGAAAACTTTATGCAATTGGAGGGTATGTTTTCATTGAATATCTAACTCCTCTAGGCGATCATATTTGTTGCAGTTATTCCGATACTAGTCAGAAAGAGAAAGTCCCATTTATCGAAGAATATGATTTAAATCAGAATAAGTGGAGAATCGTATCAAAATACTATTAATCTGTCATCAAATCAATTTCGTTTTAACTTTTGGTCATTATTGAATAAATATTTTCATAAACTACCATTTGTCTTGACAGTAAAAATCATTGACAAGATATTTTCATGACATGGGTAAAATTAATCAGCATTCACAATATTTTCGTTATCATTTCTAAATAAAAACGTTCAAAGTTGTCACTTAGCACAAATAAGAGAAAATTGATCAAAACGTTTGGCTTATTTCGAGTATAATTGGAACATTCTTCCTTCTGCTTAATATTGGGATTATTGATGTTTCAATTATTACACTATTATTTATTCTATTACAAGCTTTATGCATATCTTTTAGATAAATGCCCAAGTTCATGTTTCGATCAATTTCTACAAATCTTGCAATCATTTCGATTATGATACAAATCTTTAGCGTATTCAACATTTATTGATGCCGGCGTCGATTGGAATCGATTTGGGCACGACGTTTTCGTGCGTCGCCACAATTAGTCCAAGCGGAGAGCCCGAGGCCATTGCCAATTTCGAAGGTGATAAAATCCTTTTGTATTATTTTTTAAACTATCAAACAAAATTTAGGAGCAAATACAACTCCATCTGTGGTCGCTTATTCATCCAGCGGAATTTTAGTTGGAAAAGCTGCAATCAAATCATCGACTCCTGCAAAGAACACCATTCATGGTATCATTAGATTTCATTCAAATTAACTAAAGAACTTGTAAGGTATTATATTTAGATTCTAAGCGCTTCATTGGTCGCCAATTCAACGATGACTCTGTGCAGAACGACATGAAAGGTTGGCCATTTGCAGTTGTCGACGAAAAGGCATATTTTTGGCGATTGAACTTCAAATAAAAAGCCAATTTCAGGGAAAACCAATGGTACAACTGACGCAAGACGGCACTGAGAAGAAATTGGCTGCCGAAGAAATTTCTGCGAAAGTCTTAAAGATGATAAAAGAAGTTGCTGGGGTAAGAATAATGAACATTTTCTGAATAGATGATCGCGAATAGTGGGATGCTTGTGACAGTAAAGTATTATCATATAAGACCTTAAGATTTTTGAGTAACGAATCGTTCATTAAGATTAGAGCACAGCACTGCATAGATTTTTTCATGAATTGACTTTAGAAATACTTGAACGACGACGTGATAAAGGCAGTTATAACCGTTCCCGCGAATTTCGATCAGCGACAACGCCACGCGACTATGGAAGCTGCAAGATTAGCAAACCTTGAAGTGATTCGCTTGGTCAATGAACCGACTGCTGCTGCGATCGCTTATGGAGTGCACAACGAAGGGGTCAACAACGTGCTCGTTTATGATTTGGGTGGAGGTGTGTAGATCTTTCATGCTTCTTATCGTCCTCACCAGTTTATTTTCTAGGAACATTCGATGTCTCGATTGTCAAATGTGAGGGTAAAAACAGAATGGAAATATTGGCCACCGCTGGTCACAAGCATTTGGGTATTAAAATACTCCTAATCTGTTGAAAAAAAATGAAATCTATTTGCAGGAGGTCAAGATTTGGACAAGATAATTTTGAACCATGTACTCGAAAATTTCAAAGATTTCCCAAGAGGAAACGCGAGAATCATGAAACGATTGCTTGAAATGTGTACAGAAGCAAAAATAACACTATCGTTCCACGAGTCAACCAATATCTTCGTGAGAATTCTGAAGATGATCAGAACCTATTTCGGAGATTATTGATTTAGATTGAAAATCCAACTTCGGATGATGGATGGGAACTGAAATTTACTCGCAGCAAGCTCAACGAGTTGTGTGGAAAGACCATCCATGGCACAATTGACATCATCAATGAGGCACTATGCCAAGCAAATATGAAAGAAAAAGACATAGACGTCGTGGTATAATACTTGAAATTGGTCAACAACTACAAATAGAGTAATTTAGATTCTGGCAGGTGGTTCGACGCGTATGGTTCTAGTTCAAGATTTGCTGAAGAAAAAATTTGGACAAGAAAAACTCTGGTATAATTTCTGAAGATACGTTTCGATACAACGATTAATTTACAGGAATCGCCACAATCCTGATGAAGTAGTCGCTAAAGGAGCTGCTCTGGTAGCAAAAGCGCTGGCAAGAAGTCCATCAAGTGACAGTCTACAACTGGTCTTCAATGACATCGTTCCGTTATCGATAGGGCAAAGAACTAGTGGAGACTTAATGAAATTTGCAATCAAAAGAGGAACAAAATATCCATGCAAAGTGCTGAATATATATTTCATTAAAAGTCACAAATTGATTTAGGCTACTCAATCAACTGTGACAACTAAAGATAACCAAAAATCAGCGAGTGACAATATCTATGAAGGAGAGCGAAAACAGTGCAAAGATAATTTTAAAATCGGTAGTATTGGATTAAATTTAAAAAATCAAAATAGCAGGAGAGGATACAAAATTCAGGTACTTTATTTCATTAAAAAGGATTTGGAAGTAAAGATAAAAGTGAACAAATTTAGACGATATACGAAATAGACCAAAACGGGCTCCTTCATGTGACTAGAATAGAAACCGAAAACGGAAACAGTGCATCGATTGAGATTCAATATGATGGATGCTCACATAAAGATGTTTGAACCAAAATATTCGCTTAATTTATCATTGATATCATATAATTTAGGCAAATATCGAAGATATTGTTGCAGAAGCAAAGAGACATAAGGAAGAGGATGATGAATTTGAAATGCTTATTTATACAAGGAACGAGTTCAATCGCCAAATTTATCGCATTAAGCATTCAACCGAAGATGATAAATCAGTAATATTCTTATTGTTAATTTGAAAATTAGTTCATGATTAATTTAGATGAACAATGATGATAAAGAAAAAATATTTAAAATCGTTAACGAATATCTTGAATGGGCTGAGAAAATTCCTAAACCAATGGAATTATACGAGACAAAAATGAAAGAATTTGCCGATAAAATAAGAGAGTATGTTTCATAATGATTTTCACATTTACATTACACGATTAATCTAGATATTATCCTTCTGTTGACGAAACGATCGCTCTGAACAAACTAACAAGAGATTTTCGAAAGACTTATATAACTTAAAATGAATTAATGGGTTTTTTCTAGTTCTAGGATATATGCAAGTCATGATTTATCAAAGTTTAATAACTAAATACAAGACCAGGTTTTAAAAAGGAACAATTTGTAAAAGTTGATTTCTTTTACAATTGGTACGCTGATAATGTGATAGCCTTGCAAATGTCCCGAATCTCAATCAAATTATCTATTCTTGCATGATAATTTTAATGTTTACCTTTTCCCTTTATTTTTTTTTATTTAAATCATTTTTCCCCAAATATGTAAATGAAATATCGCTCAATATGCAAAAGTTTGAAATTATTTTATGAATAAAGATATTAATTAGGGGCGCAAGTGATATTCCCGATATGAAGACAAAGCCATAAAAGTACTTTTCCAAAATTCTTTCATGCTAGAGTAGCTAATAGCAAAAAATCGGATGAAAAACGGATCAGTGTAACCAAAGATATGAGTTTTTGAAGACGACGATCCAAAAACCTCATTTTGCAAGTAAATTTTCTAAATATTTTTGAAAATGTTAGCGAAATTCATTTTCTTGACTTTGATTTCAGAGTGGGCGGGGCTTGTATTCTCTAAACATATGCATAAGAATAATAAGTATATTTGTGAAGTGTGTTTGTGCACGCTTATATCTAGGAATGTGTTCATCCAATTGAGATGAGGTTTGCACCAAAAGATGTGCAATGTATAGGTAGGGGCCGCCAGCCAATTTACCAAACTGACCCCACCGCGCTGATTTACCTATGGATGGACAGGTCATTAAGTTCTGCATCCATTTCCAAAGAGAAAAAAAAAAATTTAAAAATGGAATATTTGTGACAATAATTGAGAGGATTATCAGCTATGAACATTCTTGAATCAAGGCAAGAGATGAGGCTTGGCGGTCTCTACACAACACCCTATTATTGATAACATGTCAACTACACTAATAATTGCAAATGTTAGTCAGAAAATTGAATAGAAACTAGAACAAATTAGAGTTGCGATCGACTTGATAAGGGTAAAGAATCACAATCGCTAGCATTAGCTTCGAACATTTTCATTCAATTTATGATTCGTGGCATTTTTGATAACTTTTCTTTCAGAGTTGAAAACTATCCGACATGTCAGGTCGCAGCGAGTCAACTAGTCCCGTAAGATTTCATGTTATGAATTTTCTGTCCACCACCAAATGACTATTTCCTTCTTATTTTAACCTACTTTCCCTAATCTTAACCATTGAAAATGATCATCCCAAAAGTGGTTATTTAGCTTGGGTCAATTTCTGATGAATAAGGAATTTTAGCACGTCGAATTGCCTCCCGAATTTCTTCAATTGCTAGATCCAAGCAACCAAAACGTAATGAAAACAATGTGGAATGTTGAAAATATACCGAAAAGTGATAAATTGAAATTCATGGACACATTCATAACCACACAATCCGACCAAGTGCAAAAATCATATCGAAAATGGCGTTTTGAAGTCGATCGAGAAACGGTATTACATTACTCTTTTGGTGGATATAATTTGTTAATGTTTCGATTCCCGAATTTATTACTAAACAAACCCCTCGAATGCAAGCCATCCTAAAATTGATATTGTCACAACAGCCCAGTTTAGGTTCGAACGAAATGTCACTAAATTCAATAATTAATTAAGGTTTAGATGAATTTTATAAAGACGTTTTTGAATTGCGAAGGTCACTAAATGATTATGGAGAATTTCTAAAATGGGCCAGCTCAGAATACTTGTAAAAATTTTCAATCCTTCT
Organism: Diploscapter pachys; assembly: GCA_002287525.1. Classification (NCBI taxonomy): domain Eukaryota; kingdom Metazoa; phylum Nematoda; class Chromadorea; order Rhabditida; family Rhabditidae; genus Diploscapter; species Diploscapter pachys. The sequence continues at coordinate 11,083 of LIAE01007026.1, forward strand.
AAAATCGATGAATTTGAATTAAAGGGAGTTACCAGAGGATAATGAAACAACATTAAATGAGTCAAATAAATTTCTGGATATTCAAATGGCTATACAAAATAAACAGGTGATAAATTCCTAGTCAAATCTATTTATACCAATTTAACTAATTATTATAATCATTATGAAATTTCAGTATAAAGTAATAAAGCAATATAATCAAGAAGTGGAGCAGAAATTACGTTCTCAATTGTCGAATATCACGATGGATGAACTATCAGTTTCAGTTTTAGAAGAGTCGAAAATATACTTTTATGGTTTTCCTACACTTATTAATTTATTATACGTAACGATTTATTTCAGATGTTGTAAAAAAGTCGATATGTACTTTTAATTGGATTACATACCAAGTTAATGATGTGGAAAAATTCTCATTTAATATAGCTTTTCCTGCTAACGTGACCTATGTTAATGATCAGAAAAAGGTGTTGCTTTATTCATAAATGATCATATACTCAATTTAAAAGAAAAATTGATGAGCTTGATTGACAGATATTTTAGATTTTTGGTTTTGATTATCGCTCGAAGAAATTAGAAATGTTCGATGTAATTAATTCTTCAATAACTGACAAAGGTTAGTATCATTAGAATTGAAAGGAGGATGACCTACTATTTGAATTTTAATTTAATTTATTTATTATTGTGATCATCTCATAATACAAATTACTATTATAAATTAGGTAATATGCCTAACTTCGATGCCGGAGGAATTTTAACATACTTCAAAAATGATTTACTCTATTTGAATAATACAAAGGAAAATAAAATACTGGTATGATTATCTATACTTAAATAAAAATAATATATTTTAATTGCAATCAAAATGAAATTAAAATTTTAGAAAAATTGTGAAGGAGAGTGGAAAGAATTTGCTGTATTTCCAACAGGAGCTGATATCCGATTTGGTGCAAGTGTCATTTGCATGGACAAATTATATGGTATTGTTAATATTATGGTTGCCAGACGAAGTGGCAGAAAATAGATTGCAGTCTTTTTCGCCAGTGAGAGAGAGTGTCAAGTATACACAATGTCAATCACTCCTCAATGACATTATTCTACCAATTTTCGATTTTGTTTGTGTTAAATTTTCGTTAATTGACCTATTAAATCATTTAAAATCGATAACAGACAATAAGTTGCGAATGCCTATTAAAAATAGCAAAAAAAACTGGAAAAATGAAAGACAATCGGGGGAAAATATCGTAAGAGAGTGATTGATATTGTGTATATGTGGCTCACACTTTGACATTGACTGAAAAGACTGCATTCTATTTTTACTACTTCTTCGGCGACAACAATACACCAAACTAACCAATTAGCTCAATTAAATCCAAATTAAAAATATTCCAGTTATTGATACTGACAGAAGAACAAATATGATCTACCAGTATGATGAAAGTGCAAGTCAATGGAAAGAAATTGGAAAGATTTACAGGAGACGTGAATATTCAGCAGTTTCCTGCGTGAATAATGTAATTTACGTAACGGGAGGAAGGAAGTAAGATATTTTGGATTAATTTTATTCGAAAATAATGATTTTTCTGTTCAGTGGTACAGTTTTAAAATCATGCATTGCCTTCAAGCTTAATGCCAATCAATCGAATGGAGAATTAATAAACATAGCAAATATGAATTATCCACGATATGAGCATTCACTTCTGTCAGCAAACGGAAAACTTTATGCAATTGGAGGGTATGTTTTCATTGAATATCTAGCTTTTAGATTATATGTAATCAAATGTTTATTTCAGTAGCACAGATAATGCTAATATAGCTAAAATGTCATATATCGAAGAATACGACCCAATCTTGAATAAATGGAGAATAATACCCCAATGACAATGAGCTGCTATCAAAAGATGCCTCATTATACAAGTCATCTAATCATTGAATACGAGCTTTGTGTAATATTGCTTCAAATTCAACTCTTTATTTGAATTCACAAAAATGTTTTTTTTGTTATTCGATTTTTGAAGAATATTGATGAAGATGAAGAATTATTGATTTTTGCCCAACACTAGGAACCGCCAGCCAATTTATCAAAATAAGCCCAGCGTGATGTTTTATTCATAGATGGGAGGGTCATAAGATCCTAAATCCATTTCCAAAAAGAAAAAAATCAAGAAATTATTTTAAAATAAAAAAAAATAAAATATTGAAACACGAACATTGTGCCTCTCGTTCCTCCTTTCTTTTCCTGCCTTTGAGAACCTTTTTCTCTAATCCCTCACCTCTCTCCTCACTCACTCTCACTCCCTTTCCTGCCAGTGCCGCCTAGCGGACACTGCTTATTCCTTCTACCGCTCTTCTCCCTCTTCTTGTGTATTGTTCTCTATTCTATTCTATGACCACTGACTAAGTATCGATTGGCCATTCTCCTCCCGGTGGTCAGTCTGCTCATCTGCTCTCCTGACGACCGGCTGCTTTCCAATTTCTTCTTTCATTCGGATTATCCCTTTTCCTTGTTGCACTCAATAAATCTGTTGCTCGAGTCTCAACTGTGTTGACTAGCATAAAAGGGCAACCATAACAATATCGAAATCAACGTTCGTGCATCCCTGCAGCTAGTTCGACTCCTGCGAAATGGTAGAAAAAATTCTAATTGCCTGTCACTTGTTTCTATTCTCAAATTTGTCCAATTTCACCTATTCTCACGGTCGTTATGTCGTAGTTGTTCTTTGTTGTTGTTGATGATGTCAGATGTTTGTTTACAATTCGAAGCGTGCCAATGGGTTGGAAAGTCCATCTCCCTTTTGGTTTTGCACCTTTCGTGTGTGTGTGCTTTGCTCTTTCCGACCCATTTATCACATCGACTGTCGTTCTCTGCCGAACTCTCGCGTTTCGTCGTTCTCTGCAGCCCCTCTGCCTCTATCCCCATGTCCCCCTTCTGCACGTAAACAACCCGCTTTCTTCTCTATTTTTCCCGTCTCTTCTCCACTCTTCTCTTCCCTTTGTGATTATTCTCAATTCGTCTCCGTCCAGTTTGCCCTTCCCCTTAAATATATCGGCCATTACATCAACTTTTCGGATATTCACCGACTTATCGTTCATATTTTTGCTAATATCATCTACTTTTATTTCTAGGGAAGATACAAGCACGAAATTAGGCAATATTTACAAATTGCGAGCGAAAAGTGGAAAAATTAGCTATTTTGATACCATCAACTCCTTCGAAAATTTCTCTATATCTCTAACTCGGCTGATTTTTTTTCTTAAAAAAAAACAGTTTATCGTCCATCTACTTGCCCTGCCCAGTCCCACTTGATATTTTTCATTTTCCCTCTTCTTCGCAAATCTCCGTTTATTGCAAAATTCAAAATAATTCTCTATTTGTGAGTTGGCCACTCCATTTTTCTCTTTTCCTCTGCATTCATCGTTTCGCATCGATTTTCTCTCGTTTCTGCAGAATTTGCAGAATTCATCGACTTTTGCCTAATTTGTTCAATTTCAGTGCAAATTCAAACGTGCGTCGAGATGTCAGTGGACCCAAGCCTCCTCACTCCTTACAAAGTAATTTTTAAAATTTCTAAAAAATATATGATGTATTGTTCATGAATCAAAAATACTAGAAATGAAAGACTAGAAAAAAGGAGTCGTATATTACATAAATTGTGCACGTTCAAATTTTCAACTTGAACAGACTCTAAAAGGTGTTGTTGAATTCATCGGCACTTTTATAAATCATCTAACATGAATGAAACATCAAGAATTTGTGTTTGCAGAACACGACCGACAATGCGTCGCTGCGTCAGATCAGCGAGGACGCCTTCTACGTGGTGAACGAGGTCGTCATGAGACGCCTGGGCCATGTCCCCATTCTCAAGGTTAGATAATTTAGTGGGAATCCTTGAAAATTCGGATCGTAAAATACGAGTTTGTACAGATGAAATAAATTGTTTTAGGAGAACCCTTCTTCCTGGTGTATTTCGTGGTTCTCCTTACTTTTGCCTGTTCTTGTGAATCGTGAGCAGAATATGAAATAATTCGAAGAAATTTTCCTCATTAGAAAAGTACAAATTGAGAGAGACTTCTACTTTCTTAAAAGTCGAAATTTCTGCAAAACGAGAAAAAATGTCGGGGTGATCAATCAACTCTGCAGTAGTTCGTGCCACATCGTTTTCTATCTTTGTACATTTGATTTCTTCACTCAGTCCAAACTTGCTGTGATTCCGAAAAAGTCATGCGATTTCTGCAGAGCAATTTCAATAGTCTGTCAGAGAGAGGAGGTATCAAATCAAATCGAATCAAAAAAAGGGAAAAGAGGAATGATTCCTTATCAACCAATGTTTATTGTTTTCGCATTTCGCACTTCTCCATTTCGCTCGTTTGGCAGAGAAGAAGAACATTGCAAAAAGACTGGCTCATTGATTGGCGAAAGGGGTCAAGAAAGAGAATTGCGCGAAAATAGCGATTTCAATGAAATTGACTAGTTGTGTGATTTTTTACACTGCAAATAAATAAGGGTCTTTTTTGAAATTCTATTTTTAATTTTGAAAATATTTGTACTACTGAATGAAAATTGTGTTGAGACTTGATCTCAAGTTTTTTCCTCTCAAATCTCATTACCACAATCATCCAATTGAGAGATACAAGAGATTGATCCCCTCTGCACCATTTAGCGAAAGCGGAAAATGGATGAGATCAAAGTACGCATGCATGATCATTGATGAGATTACAGAGTGAAAGACAAAAGGAAACAACAAAAATAGTTGGAAAAGAAAGGAAGGAAAGATCTAGAAAGGTCAATCTGATAGGAAGCAGGTCGAACTGATGACTTTTGATTGGATAATTATCCAGAAATGCATTAATATAAAATGGATTGTGGAGAAAGTCGAGCAATTTTCAGTGTGATTTCTAATAACAACATATGCAATTCGATACGTTTTTGACATAGTAGCTTTCAAAACAATTTGTAGAAAACATGAGTTAAGATTGTCACGTTCATGCAAGAATAAGAGTGATTTTTCTAGGGTGATTTCCACTTGCTGTCCCCGAAGGTGCAGCGCTTCGTGGCTGAGAAGGCCGAGTTGATGCGTCCGCGAGGCATCTTCATCTGCGACGGCACTCAGCACGAGGCCCAGGAGATCATCGACAAACTCGTCGAGAGAGGTATAGACAATTCAAGGAATTTGTTGATCGATCATAGAGAAATTTTAGAAATTGAGCATCAAAAATTAGCGAACACTGATTGAATTTGTAAAAAAAAAAAGATGTCCTTTATTTTGCAGGTATGCTCTCTCCGCTCAAGGCCTACGAAAACAACTACATCTGTAGAACCGATCCTAAGGTAATTTTCAGTATTAGATGACGATCATATTTGTTTCTGCTTCTGCATTCTTTACTTCGATATAGTCGTTAGACTTCCGAAAGATGACTAAGTTTCTATTAACCTGCTCAAACAACGATTGAATTTCAAAACGAGCATGCCTTCAAAATGGTACAAATGGACGTTTCTAAATTTGCAGGACGTGGCCCGAGTGGAGTCGAAGACGTGGATGGTGACCCCGGACAAGTACCAGACGGTGTGCCACACCGCTGAAGGGGTAGACCCCATAATGGGTCACTGGATGAGTCCCACTCAGATGGCTGACGAGCTAGATGGAAGATTCCCCGGCTGCATGGCTGGAAGAATCATGTAAGCAGCAGAGAAGAAGTGCACTATCAATTTCCTATTCAAAATTAAGAATTCAAACATTTGCTAAACAAGTAAAAAAACAACAAATGTTCTGCTAAATTCAAGAGTAAGATGAACTCCCCCTTTCAGGTATGTGATTCCATTCTCGATGGGCCCGATCGGCGGTCCTCTGTCCAAGATCGGAGTGCAGGTTTGTATCGTCTTTGGTTGCCAAAGTGAAAACTGAAACTATTTTCGAGAAATTAAAAATAACTCCCAACTTCTGTAAGGCATATTTTCATAAGAAATTAACAAAACAGTGGTCAGTTTAAAATGTGCATTTCAAAAAATAATGCTGACTCTTGCACAAGGTAAATTGACATATTTGCAGCTGACTGATTCAAACTACGTGGTTCTGTCGATGCGCATCATGACGCGCGTCTGCCCGTCTGTGTGGGACGCGCTCGGCGACAACGACTTCGTCCGCTGCATTCACTCCGTCGGCCTTCCCAGACCTGTCAAGCGTAAGGAACATGTTGATATTTCATCAAAAACTGCAAATATGATCTTTCTCATAAGCACTAAATAGAAAAAGGTTAATAAGATAAGATAGACAAACTTTTCGAGAAATTCAATCCTTCGACTATTTGCCTTCCAAAGATGATTTTTCATGAATTAATTCATGGTTTACAGTTCAAATGAATGAATATTTGTATTTTTAAAAATGCGCACATTTCTAAATCTCGTTAAAACTCTCGTTTTTCAGAGAAGGTCGTCAATCACTGGCCCTGCAACCCCGACCGCGTGCTGATCGCCCACCGTCCTCCTGAAAGAGAGGTCTGGTCGTTCGGTTCTGGCTACGGTGGAAATTCTCTGCTCGGTGAGATTTCGTAAATTCACACTTCCAAACAACTCGGTTAATGAATTTAGTAAAGATTCAGAAAGTTAAAAGAAGCTTTCGAAAATTAGATATTTTTCAACTTGATATAAAGACTGAATGTCTGTATATTGAGGCAAGAAGTGTTTCGCTCTGCGCATTGCCTCGAACATTGCGAAGGACGAGGGCTGGATGGCTGAGCACATGCTCATCATGGGAGTCACCAGACCTAACGGAAAGGTTCGTTTCATTTTTCACGAGTTTTTTGCCGAATTTTGCAGCATTAGAGGAAATGGAGGAGAAAGCCTTCTTACTTCTCTATTTCATGCCAAAATTTGTCTCGTTTCGAGAACCTAATTATCCTTTGACGAGGAGAATTTTTGTTTACGAATAACTTTAAGGAGCATTTCATCGCTGCGGCATTCCCGTCTGCCTGCGGCAAGACTAATCTGGCGATGCTTGAGCCCACTCTGCCTGGCTGGAAAGTGCGCTGCGTCGGAGACGACATCGCGTGGATGAAGTTCGGCGAGGACGGACGACTCTACGGAATCAATCCGGAAGCTGGCTTTTTCGGAGTCGCGCCAGGTACTCCCTTTTCAAATTATAGACATGGATTTACAATCTGAACATTGTCAGACATTTTCAAAACTTATCCTTTTCTTTTTCCGCTCTTGCTCTCTAGAAATTCAATTATACCCTAGTCTGAAAACATTTGTTTTCGAAGCGTTTTGTAAAATTAAAGTCAGAGATTATGATGATTCGAGAAATTTGATTCGTTTCTTTCAGGTACTTCCAAGAAGACGAACCCGATGGCTGTGGCGACTTTCCAGAAGAATTCGATCTTTACGAACACCGCGGAGACTGCGACTGGAGAGTACTACTGGGAGGGACTCGAGGATGAAATCGCTGATAAGGTGAATATATATATTTTTTTAAATGCTATTTGAAGACTAAAAGTTAAAAATTCTTTACAATGCTTTCAAAAAGTTTGAGATACGATCAGCGAAAAAGCATTCTTTTTTGCTTAAATAAATTCACAAAAATCAACAAGAATAAATTAAGAACGTGGAAATCACGACTTGGCTGGGCGATAAGTGGCACATTGGCGATCCTGGAGTGGCTGCGCATCCCAACTCGCGCTTTGCCGCTCCCGCCGAGCAGTGCCCCATCATTCACGACAAGTGGCAGGATCCGCAGGGAGTTCCCATCGAGGTACTTTGAAATTGTCTAATTGTGCACTTTGGTATTCTCTTTTCAATGTTCAAGTATATTTATTATTGTGATATTACTTTCGACTTTGAGGGAAATCTGACAAAAACTAACAGAACTCCTTTTTTTATCATGAATCTCAACCTTTAAAATATAGGCGATCATCTTCGGAGGCCGCAGACCGCAGGGAGTGCCCCTCGTGTTCGAGACCAAGTCGTGGCTGCACGGAATCTTCACTGGATCCTTCCTCAAGTCTGAGGCAACCGCTGCAGCCGAACATACCGGAAAGAGCGTGATGCACGATCCGTTCGCGATGAGACCGTTCATGGGCTACAATTTCGGCCAGTACTTGCAGCACTGGATCGATCTGAACAAGCCCGGAAGAAAGGTGAGTTTATGTTTTCGCATTTTTTTAGATTTTGAAAACGGATTCCCATAATCTTTCATAGACAATTTAGCATTTTATGCAAGTTTTGAACTAGAAACGGGTACTTTTTGAGACTGGTGCGCTGCTCATCTTATTTATACTTTTTGAAGGCGATAGAGTTTTGATGATAAAGTTCTGAAATTTTGCTAACTATAAGAATTACTTGCAGGTGCCCCAAATCTACCACGTGAACTGGTTCCGTCGCGACAAGGACGGCAAATTCTTGTGGCCTGGCTTCGGAGAGAACATTCGAGTCATCGACTGGATCCTCAGAAGACTGGAAGGCGAGGAGGGCAGCGGACATGAAACGCCCATCGGAACTGTTCCTAACAAGGTGATATTTTTGAAATATGAGCAAAAAGAAATCGATATGGTGCGGATTTGTAACAAAATTTAGCGGAAATCATCAATAATCCTTGCCATAATAGTTCTAATTCAGAAAACGACATTCTAATTTTCGAAACTATCGAGTTCTGATGATGTTGTGATATTTTGATCAAAAATTGAAAGCGCTATCAATTTGTGATTTACTCAAAGACTGAAGTAATTTAGGGCTCTCTGAATCTGGACGGCCTGGGCGAAGTTAACTGGGACGAGCTGATGTCCGTGCCGGCCGCCTACTGGAAGGAGGACGCCAAGGAAGTCCGCAAATTCCTCGAGCAGCAGGTCAAATTGCATTTCTCAACGAAAAGAAACATTTTGAAAGAGAACGTACAAATTCGTACAAGCAAAAAAACGTTCTTTTTTACCTCTTTTTGGAAGATAAATAATTATTTAGAAAAATTTTAATTCCGGTATTCTTTCTTCTTCTTCTTCCTGCTTTTTACAATCAAATTTGATTCAGGTTGGCCCCGACCTGCCTGCCGAGATTCGCAAGGAGATGGAGGAACAGGAGAAGAGAATCGAGGCTCTCGAGAAGGACGCGTAAATCCACTACATTTCCTCACTCGCTTTGATTTTGATAAGCTATCACTCTATTTTATTCGCTTATTGTATTATTTTAGTTGGCTTTTATTAGTTTTTCACTTCTTTATTTGATCACATTGATAGTTTGTAATATTAGACTTTATCATTCGCCAGAATTCTATTCCATTTTCTTAGATTTTCACCCTTCTACGAGTAGATGCTGAAATGACGTTTTATCCGAAAAAAATCTACTTTTATCCAAAGTTGAATTTTTTAATCAATTTCATGTAAATTTTAACTTGGGAACCCCACGCTGATAGAAATGTAGATGAATAAAGTGCTTTTATCCGTTTTTGAAAATCATCGTTACTGATAGTCAGATGGTTCGCTTCCAGTCTTAGACGATAGCTTATTTTTCTCGGGAGTGACCGTTTCTGAAAAGTTGTGATCTTTCAGAAATGGGAAATGGACTTGCCCAGGAGTGCATCGGAAAATGATAATTCTGAATATCTCGACCTGATCAGCTGTCTGCCTCTCTCCACCATCTCCTATGCATTCGCCTATGGATCGGGAGCGATTCAGGTTGGGAGGTTTCGGAAATTCATGAAAATTGTTGCCAAACAAATAAAATGACAATTCTGAAATTTCAATTATGTTAATTTTTGTTCTGAAGTTATGAAATGTCTGCTTAAGAGAATGCGTGATTCATCGCTATGGAGCTTTTGAAATGATGTAAAAATTTTACAAGTCGCGAGTCGCAATTAAAAAGAAATGAAGATGACTTTTCATTCTATCTTCCTCCGTTCAGCAACAAAATGAGAAGAAGGAAGACAAGATGGTGGACTACATTCTGGCGACCGACAAACCGCACCAGTTCCATCAGGACAATATTCGACTCAACCCATCGCATTACAGTCTCGTCAGGTTGACACATGTTGATTTGTTCTTTCTAAATGTCGATTCATTTCAGATTGTTGGGACACAAAACAGTGGCGCGAATGCAGCAAAATTGGGCTGCTCGTGTCTACTACAACACACATGTTCGAGTCGGGAAACGACTCATCAAGGTAATTTTGCAGAAAAATGTTTTCTTTCTTATAAATTTGACGAGACGTTATTTTATTTCGTTTTCAAACAACTGACAAAATTATCGTGAAACTTCTAAATTTTGTCGAATTCAGTACGGCGTGATTTCGACCGATGATTTGAAGTGCGATTTGCTGGATTGGCGGTGGATTTATGTAGCTGGACGGCTGCACAAGCCTGTTCTCGATGTGAGCGTTTTTGTTCTTAAGTTTCTAAAAAGAAATCTAAAGAAAATCTCTTTAATGTCAAAGCAAGAAATAGAATGGTGAGATGCATTATCGCTTGCACACATTATTATCTTCCTTTTTCAGGTAATATCTCCTTCATCTTCAATAGCTGACAATTTGGTCGACAATCGGAGAAGTGCTCTGCAAGCAGCGCTGCTCCTTCTGCCAGGTTTTTTTTCTTGATTCTTCTGTTTCATTAATTATTGAAATTTCAGATACCTTTTCTGCAACAGAGTTGTTTTGCGCCATTGTCGGTTTGTCATATACAGGAGATTTTCGAATGATCGTTGGCGAAGATGTCAATAAGGTTAGAGGAAATTTATCAACTTCTGTTTTGGAACATGAGAAACCTCTCTATTCTGAAGCTAGAAGACATTTTCCTCTTCTTTGATGACAAATTACATTAAAAGTCCTATTCGTCTAAAGTGCAAAATAGTTTTGATCACAACGAGTTCCAAAGGTATTTTCAACCTCGGACATTTTTCAGATAAACAAAATCGTAGCAGGTAATTACGAGCAGCTCAAATCACTGTATATACCTCTGCTGGCTGATGATTCACGACTACTTGTGAAGTCGAATGAAACTGTAAGAAATTTTCTTTTGAAACGAGCATTTCAATTTGTTCTTTCAGATTCAACAAGACGCTTCAACCCCAGCTATTTACCACCGACTCAATCTGCTGCCTTCTGAAGTGCTTCAGCGATTGCAGAAAAGCTACTACAAAATTTACAGACGGCAGAGAGATATGGAAGAGGTGAACATTCGAATATATATGAATTATTAGTTTTCATTTCATTTACTGAATCACTCATTAAGTTCTTGCAATTTCACAATTAGAAAGCCTTTCTATGCTATTTCTGATCAGAGAAAGTGGAAATAGCTTGAGGTCAGAAATTGTTATTTTTTCAACTACAAGACCTTATTGGACAAACTAATATAAATTTTGTGGATGATAGTCATTTTCAAATTCTATCTAGCAGCATTGATAGTTTTCATCATGCAAATGCACTTTCTTTTTCCATAAAAATGAATATTGTCAAAGATTGCAATTCATTTTTCACAATGAATTACTGAAATTTTAGATGCTCTTCTCGCTAGCTCATCAGCACAACGTTGGATCCTCAGGTATATGTTCATGAATAATTTATCTATATCAAAGTTCATTTTCAGTCTCATCAGCCTTATCTGCGATCGTCGCCCCCGTTGCCATATCTCAGACAATGAAGAATTTCCTCTCCGCGGGTCTCACCAAAAGTATCATCTACAGTGCGGCGAAACTCGCCAAAATGGCTAAAAGTCGCCGATAAAATGAAATTTCTCAAAATAAGTGCAATTTCCAGAAAGCTGCATTTATTTATTCTGAGAACTTTCTTGTTTCATAGGTCAATAGATCCAGTTCTAGTATAGAAATTGTTCAGTTTTCTTTATTGTTTGAAAAAATAAACCAAGAAAAATTACAAATTTGAGATCGATCTAATTTCGAAAACGGTTGAATTCCGTGAAAATATCTATTCGATGTGAAAATTCGATTCAAGTCATGCATTTCATTTTGTATACAGTCACATTGGCTGAGCCAGATCCATGGATGGAAGGTCGGCCAACTACGTATTCGAATTCGGGGAAATTCGTGCAGGCCGCCCCGATTCGACCTTTCACATCAGCCGCGATAACCGCGCCTAAAATTTTCAATTTTTTTTTATAATTTTAGCTCCATCCATTTTTTCTCGTATTTTCGGAAATTGATTATGAAAACTAGACATTGCACACTTTTGACACACTTTTAGTAATCAGACGCTAGAAATGATATCATCCAACCTTGAAATTTGGGAAACACGGCGAGAATCGCTTGAAGGGCCTTTCGCGTGGCGCGGCCTGGCTTGGCGCCTTGCTGCATGAACATTAGGGTTTGCAGACTAAACTCAATCATTTCCAGGATTATTTTGAGCGTTTCATATAATGTATTCTTTTGTATAAGTTTCATCCATTTTCGGGATAATTTATGACTTTTATGACGGAAAGGCTATTTTTTCTTTTAAATTTCATTAATTAGACTATTTCCAGGTTGGCTGACGCACCTGGGCAGGAACCGCATCATCACGTCTCCATCGCCCGTGGCTGCAGCAGCCCCCACACTTCGAACCACATACGCTCCAGAACCAGGGATCGGACTATCCCCCACTCGACCAGGTATCTGAAATCATTCATTAACTCGAATTTAGTCTAGTTCCATTTTTTAAAGACCATTCTTACACTTTTACCCTTCGAGTTCATTGAATGACAAGATTTATACCTATTCGACTATATTCCCTACATTTTCGTTCCTTTATTTTTATTTTCATAAGTAGAAAACCCTGCCGTCATTTTGAGGAGTTCACAAAAAGTGAATGAGATTTTGAACAAATGGGTTTTCGAAAATAGATGTTGGGTTTATTTTTAACGCGAGTTTCTGGATTGAATTGGAAAAATTTACGCGCTTTTCATTCGATTGTTTATTTGGCAGTCTGTACGGTAATTGGGGCTTTTGATCTTTTCTCTCTTTATTCACTACTTCTGCCGCCCATTTTATCCTCACGTCATCACTTTCTTTTTCTAAAAAGTGGTCGTTTTTCTGCGCTTCTTCCTTAGTTAAAGCCTCAAACAACTCATGGCTTCTGAAAATGTTATTTTTCGCTCACTTTGTATTTGGCTCCATTAGTTGAAGTGCCCGCGGTAATGTTGCCTTCTGCATCAATCACAACCATTCCAATCGTGTCGTGGTTGAATCTAAATTCACCCTTCATTCATCTCAATCAGTTCTTGCGCATTTTCATCATTCGTTCTTGAGGCTAAACTTCAAATGATGTGAAAAGTATTTCTTTCAATTCAATTTTAGCTCATTTTATCATTTTTATTCCACTTGTGCTTTCGTCACATTTCTTCGAATTCTTCATTTGTTAGAATTTTCGTGAAAGAATCGAGTTTTGTCAAACCGCATAATTATTTTTCCTAAACAAATTTAAGGAGGAATTCAGTTTACCTGTCATAGATCTTCTCGTATTGAGTAGTGCCTTCCTGGTCTTCTTCACTAGCAGCTAGATTTCTTCTCAGTAATCTGCTTAAGTCTGGTTTATAAGGGCCACAGGAATCTCGGGAATTTGGTTGGACATTCTAAAATTTCCTATGATTATTTGATTTCTAAATTTTCTGACCCTCCAATAATTAGGTTGGCATTTATTGGCTTTCCAATCCGTGATCATTTTCTCTGACACATTCGTTGACAGACTCTCTGAGGGAAATCCCATTTGAATGGCGAAATCAGTCGCTAAAATTAGGAATTTTTGAGATAAAAATGCCTAATTCGTGAAAAATTATTGGATTCATCAAAATTTTTCTGTATCAAAATTGGAAAAAGTAGGAATCATAATAGGACTTCAAAAAATGTTGCTATTATTCAACAATAGTTTCCTACCAGCCTGTCCCACCAACAGCGTATGTTTCGTGAAATTCATCACCGCCCAAGCGACTCTGGCAGCATCTTTGACTTTATGCATACCAGCTACGGCGCCCATTTTCATTCCAACTCTCAAATTTTTTCTCTTCATTTCATCGATCAAAATCCGAAATTCTTGGAAAATCCTTTTTTTCTCTAGTCTACACTGTTCCACTTTCGAACTACATTGACTTTGTAGAAATCTCAAGATAAGTAAAACTCATTCTTACCCATCAATAAGCAATGCATCCAGTGTAGTTTCACCCTTCTCATCCGGACTTCCCCCATATCCAACCGTAGTGTCGCACTGCATTCGCTCGCAGGTAGACAATCCATCCACAAGTGCTGCCATTCTCCCTTTCGGCAGCGAATAGACAGCTAAATTGCGTTTTTTTTTCGGAATATAGCAAATTTTTGATAGACCATTTTTGGTAGATTCTACAAATCCATCGGTTCCCCAAGTTGTCACCACTAGCGGTAAGACTGGATCTGTAAATGAACTTTTAAAAGTCCGTAGGAATATGGTTGAGGTTTTTAAAATGTAGAAGTAATACGATTTCGCTAAATTTCTATAACACAGATCATCAACATCGTGAAGTCTTATCTCAGAGTGGACATGAATTCAGGATTCTGGTTACCTATCTAATTTTCAATTAGCATAAATTCCTTACCTGCATTATCAGTGAATCTCGTGCAATAGACGATTTCGATCAGGGATAAGAAAAGCAAGAGACAAATCCTTCTCATTTTGCTGTTACGTTTATCCAATCGGAACTTCAACAGATGTTTCTTGGAATTGTTTATTTTCACGACGGATGGAGGATTATTCAGTTTTGGTAGAGAAATAATAATTCAGAACCAAACTCCGATGAAACTAGCGAGTAGAAAATAGCATTTTTAGTCTTTGTTGCTAGAGATTGTCTCAACCATATGGAGATACAGGAGTGGGCTTATCATTGGAAGCGAGTTTTGACCATTGGCTATCAAATATAGAGGCAGAAGAAAGGAATCGATCTAGGCAAGAAATCAATGCAGAACGATAGATCATTGAGAATTTTACTTTTATTTAGGAGTTCGGAGAGAAATCAGTTTTTAAAATTTCATTAGGAAGAAAAATGAATACTTTATAAAAATCGAAGGAAAATTAGCCTAGTTTTGCCTTGAAGTAATTTTATAGATCGAAATGTCCGAAATTCGTGAAAAAATTTACACTTCGAACATTTGGTTGGGCCGATTTTAAGGTCAAATGCACAAAACAAAGAAGTGAATTCATTCCAAAGGAAGGGACGAAGAACTCATCTGGGGAAACAGATGTGCTGGGAAGATTGATGAAAGTTTGGAGGAGAAAAATCAAAGATTCCTTCTAATTAGGATATGAATCATTTATTATTTACTTTAGTCGTTTTTCGCTAATAAGAGATTGTATATCTTTTTTATCTCGCCAGATCACTCGAAATTATGTCATCCTGACTGTGCTTTGCTGCCGGATTTCGTAGTTGTAATCGAATTAGAAGAATCCAATCGGTCAAAAATGAAACGAATACCAGAAAACAACTCACCTAAATTGTCAAAATTAAAAAAAAATTTCGTGAAGATCAAACTTACTGTTGCTAGAAACCAGCTCATGTATTGCCATCGAATACTACTGTAGAGCATTGTCAAAGTATTAACGAGAAATAGGAAGCCTAAGGAGCCTGTGTAGACCGATTCCTAAACATTTTTATTTTAATGAAAATTTAGCCTTTATATTTCAAGTCATTAACTTAAAGCTTCTTTTCAAAATTCTCAACATAAAGGTTGAATATCCGATTGGAAGAATCTGATATTTTGATTTCAATCATGTTGAAAAGCTGGTCTTCACTTTTGTATTCACATGAAGAGTATCAATTTTCGTGAAACTTGCCCATAACATCCATTCGATATTTGATTTAGCGATATGCAAATTAAAAGTGAAGCACAGGATTAGAATGGGAGATCCGATAGCCACAACTATACTTGTAATCAGGGCTATGTATGTTGGGACGAAATATGATGGTGTAGAGCCAATCAAAAATATCGAAACAAAGGCTCCTATCTGGAAATATTCGATTTTTCGAGAAATTTGATGTGTTCTTACCGTTTGAAATATCCTCAAGCCGGAAGATGAACTGGCTAAATTCCAAATTTCAAAGTGAGGCTGAATTCGGTCAGGTTGATTTCTAAAATTTAGATTATGATAAACAATTATTTTTAAAGGGAATTTTCATTTTAAAAAATTCCAGTATTTTTCAAAATCGTTGGGCATATTTAGTTGAAAATAGTAATGAAAATTGTTTATTTACCTGGATGATGACATTTACGCTTCAGAATAATTATCTCTGGAATAATTGGTGGTGACTTTATGGAATAATCAATAATGGAAATGATGAATAATTTGTTGACAAAGTCGGAGTGAGGGAAGGAGTGGGAGAGTTGATCAAATCTGTGTAATCACAGGAATGGAAATGATAAGAAGAAAGAGGATGCCAGGAGCAGCCCAATGTCGCATGCCTCTACATTGTGTTGTACTTATTTAGAGCTTGTAATTCACTTATCATAGAATTTTGCCTGTTATGGAGTGTTCCATAATTACTCGCCACTCATTTCAAACCGTTATGCGTTGAGCTCTCAAAATAATCAGAAATGCAATAAATAGGGTGCTATTTTGAAGCTATATATCAGTAGATTATGAAACAAATTTTATCTTATTATTGATAGAGACTGATTTCCCGTCGTAACTTATTGATGTTCAAAAATATTGACAATCGTTAGATTCTGAATCCTGACGGCGTAGGGATTGTTCGAAACGACTAAAATTTAATCTTGGATTAATCTTCTAGGCCTATTGATGAAGCACATTCATATCTCACAAATTACTTCTCACTATTTTTAACCATCTGCTTTATTTACAATATATTAAGATTTTCTCTTTGTAAGGTCTGCGATGACATACTTGGAGAAGATGATATCGTAACTTCAAAATAGTATAGTCAAATTTCATTAAATTCAGCATGGATACTAATTTTGATATGGGATTACAAAATTACCAAAGTTAGCCGGTATTAATCTAGAGTATCTGAAATAGAACGGTTTTTATAGAGTGGCGGGTAACTATAGAACATCTTGTATTAAGAGTCAATTTTATCGCTGATCAAATTTTAAATTCTTCGATCATGCAACCGACTTTGAAATTGATTTGTCGAATTTCAAATAATTTTCCTTTCTGAACCATTCCATTTAGTTTTTTGAACATCTATTCTAATAATTATTATTTTTGTATGCATTTATTTATCTCGTTTGTTTACAAAAATAGCTATTTATATATAATTATGGTGCGTGAAGATTCGCGGTGTATTTATTTATACAACATTATGTCACTTGTTTGGAATATCCTGTCCAGTTTTTCTTTTTCTATGGACGCTTTCAATGAAACCAAACATCTCCGCTATTTTTTGTTACTTTTTTCATATGTTTGCCAAAGTATTTTGCAAAGTTCATTGGATCTAAACGTTACATAGTTTTGGACAAATTCCTTACCTTAACTTTTTCATATCAACAAATTTGGTAGATTTTTCTCATAAAATCCTTCATAGTGACTAACTCTTACTTCTAATTCCAATCTTTCAAGCCATGCCTAGCTTCTGGACTGCGTCAATCTTTTCTTCCAGCAAGTCTCCATCCATCCATTCTTGTCTTCTGCCTGTCTCTGTCTTTGCGTATATCGTTCATTTCCATACTTCTCGTGTCTTTCTCTGTCCGTCTTCCTCCCGATTGCCCATTCTCTCTCGCTCGTCCCAATTCTCAATTCGAAAAGTATCGATTGACCGGTTCGACTGCAACCCAGGGGAATTCATGGAGATAGAAACATTGACAGAGACACTTTCGCATATGGATTCTAGCACTTCTTTTACAACTAGCAGCTTCTTGAAGTCATTTTGTAAAAGTCATGAAATTGTGTAACTTCAAAGTTAAACTAAAATCATGCATTCTACATTAGTTCAATACGTTGTTCCTAAAATACCATGATGTTCTTACTGATTCGTTTCATGCTCTTCTCATTTTCAACGAATTTTCCTAAATTATCCGAGTTTCTGTTTACGACTTATGAGATTCTCGCGTTTCTCCTTCTGTTTATCGTTTCGATCTTCAAACTTTGCGTATAAACAAATTCGTATTTACGTGCAGCATTTATTTTGTCATCATGCTTACGCTCTGCGTCTCTAATTTCTTTCATTGCAAGACGTGAATTTAGAATACAGTATGTAAAAGTATTTCATTACTTTATTTTTAGTCCGATCTATGTTCTTTGCTCGCAGAAATTGTTTTTTTTCTCTATTTATTTACTCTGCTTTTACTCTTCCAGTTGTAGACATAGACTAGAATGGGGCGTTGAAAGAATAGTAAGAATGACTTTAAATTTGAGTCAGAATCGGTATTAACTTATTCTTGGTGACCAAATAATTGAGATGAAATGAATGGCGCGCTGTAATTAGCCATTTTTTGCAGCAGATTTAACGATATTTCATCTACTAGTCGGGTAATGAATTTGACGACTATTTGAAAGTACGCGAAGAGCATTTTTCGCCACTGAGCATGCGCATTATTACTTTATCTCAATTTATCAATCATAGACAATACAAAAATTCTAAAATATCCTAAAGTTTATATTTCTTCTACTTCCTTAATCTAATACAGGCAGAATTTTCGTGTGTCCGATTTCTTGCTTTTTGCCCTTGAAAATTCGGACTCGAGCAGCAGCAGCAACTTTGCCACGTCGGACAATCGTTTTTTTCCGTTTCGTCTCATTTTTCCCTTTCATTCACTCGAAAAGCGCCCCGTTAACCTGCCACTCGCTCCCTTTTCGGACCTGATTTGTTTTTCTCTTTCTCTGCTTTCACGAATGATGCAATCATTTCAGTCGACCTCTAATTTGATCGTGTCCTCATTTTTCACCTTTAGTCACACTTTTTGAGAAAAAACAGCAAAATTTAATCTAAAGCAGAGAGCTAATTTTTAAATAGAAAAAAAAACTTTATCGCTTTAGTGATAAGATATTTTTATTTGTAAAAAATCAATGCGTTCCAGTTTCATTTTGTGTCAATTCTTTTGTTTTGTTTGTACTATCCAAAATGCAATTTTGTCATTTTGCATTTCATTTCTCTTAGACTGATTCAATGTTGAAATTTTCAGTGTCAGACATTAATTTCATCTGATTTTAGTTGAATTTTATATCATTTTATTCCTGATTTTTCTTTTATCATTATTTTCTTGACTCATTTTGTACTGCATATCGCGCGCGACCTTCATTGACATTTCCCTCCAATCTTTCGATCAATCGTCCCTTTTCTTGCCGTTAGCTCGCATATCTGATCTTACTTTTTCTCTCTACTTTTCACTTTCATCGATCCATTGATCATGCAATTATCGACGATCTTTTCTTTTACATCCTATTCTATCTGAAACTCTTACTTTTCATTTGCAGCTACACCATATAATCACGATTTTTTCTGATATTCTAGTGATAAATCGGATTTCGAAATCTTGTTTTGACAAAAGATTAAGAATATTGAAATGCATAAAATACCGAACGAAGTATCCCGCTTTATCTGATTTTTTAGAAGAATTCATCCGATTTTTGCGCCGTTTTCCTATATCTTTTCAGAATAAATATTTTGCTACGAGTGATTTTTATCTTCTAATCATCTGAAGATATTGCAGATCTGTTTTAATATCAAGCTTTATCTACTCTTTGCCTTTGTATTTCTTTATCTTTTGTAGTGAATCGTTTATCTAATTATTTGAAGATGATGGTGAAGATCCGTCCTCATACAAAAATTTATCCTGCCGATTCTTCATTCATGTGTTTTTGACACGAATATTTTCCACTTATGACTTTGCCCTAATCATTTGCAGGGATAGTACAGATCTGTTTTGTCTCATCTCTCTCTTCATCATCAACAATGTTTGCTCAGCGTGCATCTTTCCTCGATTTTGCTTGTTTTCCCTTTTCCTTGCTCCCTTCCAGGATTCCCTCAATTTGCCCGTCCTCAATTTCAGCTGCTAGTCCAAATTCACCCCTCCCCAACCAGTTCGAATTCCAGCTTTCCACGCAACTTTATCCAATCATTCAATCAATTGAGAGGACCTATTTCACGTTTTCGTAATTTCTGAGAACCTGATTTTACTTTCTCATAATTTTTGTAGGACGTGCATAGAAATCGATCGAAGTCGAAAGAAATCATATTATTCAATGACATTAAAAACTCCTTTTCCCGATCTCCAAATTTCATAATTTTCTATTGATATTGCGCAAATCAAAGTTCTGCACTTTTCGATATTTACTTTCTATTGAATGTGATGACTTCAACTCCCAACGCCCTCGATAGTATTTTCTAGTGTTATTTCACGATTTTTCATCATCTATTCTTCTATCGATCACCATAACTCTTCTCGCTTATCAGAATTATCAGAAACGAGAATTCTAGTTATTCGATCTCGAATTCATCACATTCCTGCATCTCAGTTCGCATTTCACTTCGCTAAATTCGGACATTTTTGTCTTTTGTCATTGAATAAAATCGAATAGTCATTCGGCCCTCTTCTCAAGCCATCCAATTTCCACTTTTGTAGCGGAGATTTTTGAAATAACTTCCAAGGTCGCGCACTTGTTATTTGCTTTATTCGGCTAACGTAGAAATTGACAAAATCTATTGATTATCGAAAATGTTTCCTGTAAGTATAAATTCACGGAATCTCGAATTTTTGAAATTTCGAATCCTTGTTTTTGATAATTTTGAAGCAACATTACGAAAATTCGGCTTCCGAATTCTGAAATTGACCAAACCAAATTCCGTCCTCTCATGCTTGTGAAGTATTCCAACTTGTATTTCACTTCATTACTTTGCATTAGATGATCATAGATTTCTCCGGAATGTGTTGATTAGCTCACCTGAAGATCTATGATGTCATTTTGTCATTAGAATTAGGTGAAAGGTCGGTTCCGGTCAGAATAGGCTAATTTTCGAAATTCACTTGGGTCATTCAGAATTTTCCAACAAGTTTCTGCAGAAAAATGATATGTCGAAGATATAAAGCCGTTTTCTCTTTTCATTTTCCCTACACAATAATACAAAAGCTATCTTTTAATTCCTAGATCATTTAGCACGACCTATCATTTTCTTAAATTTTTAAACTCAATTATCAGTTTTCTTTTCTCTAGATACTAAATTTTCTCATATAATTATTTTCTAAATGTTGAATGTTATGGAAAATGTTTTTTTTTTTTAAATATTTCATGAAAATAATAATTGAAAATGAGTATGATAACGATTTAGCAAAATGGCTCCATTAGAGGGTAATTTCCCCAGTCTTTCAATAGCTTTCCCTAATTCATGCAGCTTTTTCTCATCCAAATTCAGCATTCACCAATTCCCGTGTCCATTTTCTCTGTTCCTTTCTCTTCATTTCTCGTTTCCACAATCGATTTTCGTCGATATGCGCATATTTTGTCGATTTCGTCGGTTGTTTATTTTTCAGCAGCCGCTCTCACCTTTCCTGTCTTCCTGTATTCATAATTCAATGTCCATTCGAATTCTATTTCGATGCTCAATGTTGAAATCCGACAGTTTAATGGAAGATTTTGAATTTGGAGTAGTAATGAATTAATCGAGTCCGAGATTTTAATAGTTGAAGAGAAACGCATCAAAATCTCGTATTTTTTTACAAATATCTTAGATCTTATTCAAAAACTTGCACTTCCATAAATTAGTCTATTGTGATTATTCGAAATCCACAAGATTTAAAAAAAATTTCATCTGTCCCTTTATTTATGCTTCATCCTCTTTAGCTCACCCTCGAAGTATATTGCTTCTGTTCTGTTTTTGTACCTGTCTTGTTTCTTCTGTTTGTATTTGTCTGTCCACTTTGCTTCTATCCTCTTGTAGGTCATCCCCTTCCTTCCCCTCCCTGTTTCTTTTGCTTGTCTTGGCGTTGCCGCTCTCCTCTCGGATATCCTTTATCCCCTTTCTTTTTCTCCACGAGCTTTTCTGACAGTTCGCGGGATTTTGACGGGATTTTATCCAGTCCCCTTTTCATTTTCTGCCATTCATTCGCACGGTTTGCGCTGCCAAATGCGAAAGACTCGATTGACGCGTTTTAATCGAATTTTTTATTCTCTAAATTTTGACGAAATCTTTACGTCTTTCAAAACTCAAGGGTCGTATAGTCGAAACTCTAGTTCTTGGATGACTAATTTTGACAAGTACAAGAATACAATCGAAATTTAACTCTTCTAACATCTTTGCTATGAGATTATCAGTGGTCAGTAAAGAGGATTTCGGATACCATCGTTCAAATTTCTAAGCGAAACCACTCAACCTTCTTGTATTCCACAAGTTCAAAAGTGCTTTATTGGTGGCAAGTACCACTCAGGCATTCATAGTCACGAATTTGCTCTGCTCTTTGCTGTTCTGTGCGTTCTCACTTTCTGTCTCAAATCTCCAGTCGAAATTGAATTCAGTCTCTTTCCTGCACCTTGTTCAAACTCCTTTACATGTAATGGACTGGGGGATATTTATTTGCTCGGAACTTTCACCTGTTCATTTGAGGAAACGGATTTGTTCGATTTTGATTCTCATGCTATTTTTCAACCAAATGACGTTCTTTTTTTCATTTCTCACTTTGTTTTATTTATAAAAACTCACGCATAATTAGGGACCGCAAACTTCGCCCCTTGCATTTTTCGCGTTGTTTCGAAAAGTGGTCATTTGAAACCCCAAGAACAGAAAGCAAGTATGCTTCAAAGTGACTAGGCATAGTCTAATTCAATGGACCATCCAGTAAAATGGCAATGTACCAAAAATCAGCGCGAAATTCGCGTGCTCACGAAGATTTTGTGGATTGAAAACATGTTCATTTTGATGACTGCTTTTTGTAGAATTTTCGATGAGAAGTTATTTATATTTGATCTTTTCTTCAAGAACTCTTTAGTTACATCACAACTGATAAATTTGATTTAAAAATTTCTGAAATATATGAATTTTGTGAAGTAATTTGCGGTTCCTACACATAATTGGTACAAAAATAGTTTTGCTTACCGAAAAAGTGAATGACTTTCCAAAAACTTATTTTTGACTGTTTCTACTTTGATTGAAGATTAACTTATTGGCTTTATGCCATTATTTTTGTGTAAATTATCCCTATTTATCCCTTATTTGGTTGCCTTATCACATGATGCGAGACTTCCGTCATGCATTTATTCTCTACAGCGAACTATGGCTTTGTGTAAGTAATTTGCTGAGTCGATTGATTTTATGACCGAGGTGGATTACAAGGTGGTATTTTTTTGATAGCTTGGTTTGAGAGTAAAATATTTTCATTGTTTCTCGTGAGAATGACATCGATTATCATTTTGAAATAAAATAGATTCGTAGTTTAACAAGTAGATTTTTAGGCTTCTTGTGAAGTTTACCCAGTTTTCTTCTATATCTGAACATTATATGCCTCTTAATTTCATTCATCTTTTAAAAAGGTTTTTTTTTCAATTTAGCTTATTGTAAAAATGTTCAAATTGATGAGCAATTAGGCTAGATCTAACTGATTTCTCGTAGCACTTTGAGTCTATTCTTGTAAATCTATTTGAATGGCAGAATGTTTGTTCGCGTGTATTCTTCTGTTCTTCTACTTTTGTCTAGTGACAGCCTTCAGACGGTTATGTTTACCGATGAGATAGCAGACGCGCTGAAGCAGTGCAGATATGTTTGGGAAAGGCTTTCTGAGGCAGAGGCGAGCAAACCATTTTTTTGGAAAAAAACACATCAAATTCCTGTGGAATAGGATTTCTCACAATATTTTTCGAGCTTTTGATTTTTATTTTTGACGAGCATTTTTTGGTAAACTCATTTCCATATATCATTTTTGCGGAAAAATATTATGACGGAAAAAAGTTGAAAAACAAACATAGTTTATGTGAACAGCTCAACTATTTTTGGGAAAACAGATCTAGATGAACTTTTCGAATTATTCATACCGTTATGGGAAACATAAAGATGATATTTGTTGACATAATTTTGCTCCAATTTCTTCAGAAAGGTCACATGAAAGTTCAATTTTTCTGAGATTTTTCGTAATTCTGATGATCATGCTTGTTGAAGTTGAATTTTCATTAATTTGCTCCATTTTCCCCGGAAAAAATCAAATGAGGATCACTTTTTTCAGTAATTTTTCGCCATTTTGATGATCATCATATTTGTGTTTTGTATGTTTTGTCCATCGGTGCTTCTCCATCGTATTTGCCTCTGACCCTTTGAAATACCAGTTTTCCCTTCCAATTTTCTTTCCTGTATATCACTTTCCTTGCTTTCTCCTTGCATCGGTTTTGGAAAGCAGGATCGATGCATTGATGAAGAGGGGATATTTGTAGCGTAGGTCTGTCAGATTATTCACAGTCATGTAGATTTACCCGCATTTGTACCTAAAAACTCTGCAACTTTACTTTTTATTCTCTATTTTGAAAGAAAAAATGGTAGGTAGTGTGAATAAGCGCATGAGAAATAGTGTTAAAGCTGATCTTCATCATTTGTTCGGAACCATTTTCAGAATTCAATTTTATCTGCGATGAAGATCCAATAATATCAAGTTCATTCATATTTTAACTAGCAATTAAAATAATTTAGCTGTACATTTGAACTAACATTTTTTGTTGTAATTTCAAGGCTCTAATAATTAGAAATAAGATCAAATTAATTAAGTTTAATCCATATTTCTCCTTTCACTCTTCTCAATAACCTTGAATTCTCATTTTTTTTCCGTATTCTCGTTATATCGCAGTCAGCCTGTAGGTTATGAATAGTGTTGTGAGTTTTTCTGCTGCGTAACTTGGAATTATTACCTTCACCTAGAAATGTGTTTTCTTCTTTATTGGGGGGATAGAAGGGGTAGTGGTGACCAAGCGCAGACTCGAACATACT
Organism: Diploscapter pachys; assembly: GCA_002287525.1. Classification (NCBI taxonomy): domain Eukaryota; kingdom Metazoa; phylum Nematoda; class Chromadorea; order Rhabditida; family Rhabditidae; genus Diploscapter; species Diploscapter pachys. Next base: position 35,923 of record LIAE01007026.1, read on the forward strand.
CTATTTTCTGTAGTTTCTTTTTTCCTTTCTTTCCTTGACTTTTTGAATGATTCCTTAGAATGAGTTATGAACGGGCGAGACAGAGTTCCGACTTCGATTTTAACGATTTTGAACCAATTCTAGTTCCACAAATTTTTATAGATCGACTTCGATTGCAGTATTTCAAATTTAATTTCGTCATTCTAAATTATAAATAATCTCGCTCAATGGATGTACACGGGATACGTAAAAAGTTTGCGAGGTTGATTTTTTCTTAATAGATCACAATATTCTGAGCCTACGTGATCTTTCCATCTAGATTTCTCGAGAATTAGACAGAAAGATCACGCTAAGGGCTATTCAAAGTCTGAAAATGTTTTCGAACTTTCCACGCAAACTGTATTTCCTGGGTTTGATGCGCTATTGCGTTATTCTCGTTGTACATTTTTTACCTTCTTCCCTTCTCCTTTACATTCGTGTGTCTTTGTTTCGATGCTAATGAACTAGGAATACCGAACGAGAAGAACAGGCATCAATACAGCAGGGCCTGAATGTCTGAATGTCTGAATGCCTGAATGCGTCAATTCTCGACGCATCAATCTCCCTGAGTCTGAATCGCATTCAATCGTCTTCATTCATCTCCTATCTTCTCTCCTTCATTTCACAATATCAACAGTTTTTTCTTCCGAACACTTTCTCTTTCCTAATCCATCAAGTTTCACGCATTTAAAAGTATGATAAGCGAGATAAAAATTTATATATTATCAAAAATTGCCTATATTTTATTTTCTCAAGCCATAAAAACGTTTAGTTTTTCCCTAGTTTAAATATTAAAGAAATGAGTTTTCGTTTCAAAATCTAAAAAATCACGATCTTATTTTTCTAGATCATTATCTCAGTCCTTCAATTTTCGAACGCATTTTATACTTTTCCAAGTCAGCGTTCGGAATTTAGATTGATTGACTTTTTGCGTCAAAAGTTACCCTTCCATTGTGAAAACCTTTTCGAGCTTTTGCATTCTCGCCCCATTTTCTTAACGGTAATCCCCCGACGCTGTGACTTATCCTCACTTACTATCTGCGCGAGAGTGAGGGAGTAACCGGTAAAACTTCGAAAAACGAAGAAAACAATTCGTATTCTTCCTTTTTCTTCGTCTAACTTTGTCGATCTATTCATCATATTTCGATTACAATTTCACAACTTCTCATTCTCTACAATGCGAGAAGCGCGTTTTTCATCACTTTTGTTGTACCACTGAATAACTAACAAAATGGGAATGGGGTGTAACAACCAACTGTGGGAAATGTAGTGGGACAGAGACGGGTTAGATGAAAAGAAGGAGAAGAGAGCAGAGAGAAGACAGGAGAGTCGGTCGGTTCAGACTTTTAGACCCACAGACCATTTCTCTTCTTTTATTCTTACCTAACTGTCTTTAGAACAATACTTTTTCCTGCTTGATTCAGTTAGAATAGATGAAACTCATGCTGTTTTGTGATTTGTATTACTGTTAGTCAGGAAAAAGGTTGGATTCTACGACTTCACTCGTCATAGGCTTTGCTAGAAAGATACAGAAGTTAAAATCTACTGTTCTTCAACTTTCTAATACGGAAGAAATCACGTAAATACTATAGACAAATATTCAATGCTTGATCTTCTGACGTTTTTCTTGAAAACCTACCTCTTGGTTATTTTTTCGACATAACCTGATAATCGAATACTTTCAAATTTTAAAATTTAGTCTATTTTCGGAAATAACTTTGAGTTGTCAGAGAGTAATCGGGAAATTCAATAATTACCAAAAAACGATTTACGGAAACATTTATAATGGTCGGAAAAATTTTGACAAAATGACATAACCTGTTTCTCTTGCAAAGAATGAGAAAATTTTACAACTCAATTAACTTCATTTTATGAGTAAATTTGCAATCCTTCGCTCTATGATAAAGAATAGGTTGTTGAAAACTGGCTGGGATATTTTGAATTACTAAAATCAGTGGTAAAACGAGTTCAGCTGGGGATGACTTGAATGAGTCAGACTCCAACTTGCCACTGATCACTTGTGATCCAACAAACCTACCGTCACACGATTCGTCTATTCTCTATTTACCTATGTATTACCTATCTACCTCAAGTCCAGAAATCAATTTATAAGTTTTCTGTTCCTTTTCCCCTCTCATTCTTCTACTTCTATGATCAGATCTCTTCATTTATCCCCAAAATCCAGCTTAATCCTCCCGCCTCCATTCACTTTCTGTGTGATTCTCGTGCTTTTCGATGTCTTCTTCTCGCCTTGATAATCAAGTATCAAAAATCGATTTTTATTAAAATATTTCTTGATTCAAATAATAAGTTTTGGATCTTCATTTTGAAACTAATACCTAAAATTCTTGTAAAAACCAAAGCATAATTTGTGATTAAAAAGTAAGCATTCACTCTAATTCGACCATCGATTATCTTGCGTTGTGTAACCGTTGGCTTCTTATCTGACGATCTCTCGAAGTCACACGGTTGTTTCGAAATCTTCCTTTGACTTTTTGTCTTCTTCAAGATTATGTAATCGTGGTCTACTGTGGTTGTCTGGTTTGATAACCAAAACCTGAGAAAAATGCGAAGTCAACTTACTCCAACTGTATCTTTTCATCATAAAAAGAAAATAGCGGAATCATTTGCAGAAGAATTTATGTGGACTATTATTTTTATGTTCCTCAAAAAATAACACATCTCAAAATTCTTCGTTTCTGCTTTCGGGCGCAAAACTCAAACACATTTGGACCAGCCTTTCTTCATTTTCCCTCGATGATTCACAGTCGAATTTCGATTTTCTTGCCGCCTCTGATTGCTTTCTCGTCCAATGTTTTGCTGGAAGTTTGGAGGAATTTTCATTTCTATAGCGGAGAATTTTTCATATTCCTATTGTGATATTTTAAACAATCGTCATTTTAGGAGCATGGAATTTTTGTACGATAGTTTGAACAGGAAACTTTCTTAGAAGCATTGCTATTTTTGTACTATTTTGTGGCAAAGCATACGAATTCAAAGGCATGAAGAGCGTGTCTTAAAAGACCGATTTTCAAAATGTCTAAAAATTTCTGAATGTTATTTCCTATTTTGCCCTACTAGAATGCATTATGTTCTCTGATTTATGTTGCACATACTCAACTTTTTCGTCTTACCCATTCAACAGCCTGTTTCTATCTTATCTCCTTCTTGTTGCAATCTTTCTGCAAACCCCGTCTCATCCAGGTCCAATCAAATGCATTCTTTGTTCTCCAACGAGCACAAATAAATCTGATCGAATTGCTCTGCTAGATAAACTTTTCCTAATTTATTACAGACAAACGTTTCGAAATTGCTTTGACCCTGTTTATTTTCTACATTTCTCAACATGTGAAGAAAACAGATGCAGAAGTTGAAATTTTATGATCTTCATTTAGAGCTTCGAATAAAGTTGAATTCAAATTCATACTTCGAAACTTTCATTCTTTCTCAAGTCTGATCTTCATCAGCATTTTTTGGACTTATTTTGACTTCTCTACAATTTCCCATGTGTTTACGGCTGAGCCTAAATGAATATCCACTCAAAAAACGGCTATTCTTCTTCTTCCTCTGTCCAAATGGGGGAAATGAAGGAATTGACTGTAGTTGGGCATCAGAAGCTACAGAAAATCGGCAGAGAATGGAGAGTGGAGAGTGACCACTTCACTCCTTCACTTCATTCTGTCTCTGCTTCACTCGGACACGGCTTCAGAATTCCGAATCACCATCTGCAAAGAATAGCCATCTGCCCATTTCACCATTTCGCAACTTCGCCAATTATTCCAATGTCTTCTTGAAGGGAGGGACAGCCTTTTTCAATTCCCCATTCCTGCCAAGTACGTGCTTTGTAACCGGGGAGAAATCACAACAAAGCGCATCGTCAACTAGGGACAGTTGAATTTTGGAAGGAGAAAGCTTGGCTTGAGTGCCATCAAGACTCTAGGTGGTGACCATTATCAAATTTCCTAAAATCCTTATTTTCTTTTCGCAAAATTACTGTTAGATCAAATGCCTTCTGTTGCATAGCTCCCCAATGACCAGTTGATGTCGTATTTACAATTGACCTATGCGACTTTTGATCACCAACTATAGGATTCTTTTTAAAAATCCAGTTTTGCATTTCGTATTCCATGCTTGATTAGGAATTTGCAATTCTCAAGCTTTTCCTGAACGTAAATATGCAAAAATTATCGAATGTTTGGTTTACATCAGGTGTTTTCGATTATTTATGGTCTGTTTTCGGGAAAAGTAACACGGATGACAAATTAGTAGGGAGTTGAGAGATGAAAGGGGGATAAAGGGCGGCGAGATTTGGGGTGTCGAGGGATAACAAATGAGAGTGATACGACTATGATACGGACTACTGATAAGCGACTGATGCTGATAAGAGGACTGATAAGACTGATAAATGTGATAGGCCAATCGGATCTAAGGAGTTGTACATTTGTACGATTGGCTCTTGAAGAGTATCTGTGTTTGTGAGTGTAAGTGGCAAATATCTGCACATCTGGTCAAACTTTCCCACCCGTTCTACCATTAGTATATGCTATAAGATCGTGCACTCATCATTTCGCAGCATTCAGATGATTCATCCGATTTTTGTTTACTAAAATTCTTATATCGCATTTATTATTACTAGTCATCTCAGATTATAAAGGCTTGAACTCCGATGATTTTTGGTAGAAGCTCAAATGCTATAATCCTAGATCTTTTCGTCCAGTTTAAAGCTCTTCTAATTTCATACTTCGAGTCTGAAACTTTGCATGATTTTCTTTCCATACAGATCGTGAAATTTGGCTATTTCTGCAAGGCGAATAAGTGAAATCTTCCTAGTCAAAAATCGCATTAATCAGCTGATATCTTTCGAGATCTCGGATATCTTATCCTCTTTTCTTCGATTTTCTGTGCATCAATTTCATGCCTTCCATCTTCCCACATTCTCATTCATTGTTCATTCATTTCCCCTCTCCCTCTTCCATGCTGGACAATGTCTCTCTATCATTCGCTGTCTCTGTCTATTGCTGCTGTAAAAGTGTCCCTTCTTCCATCACTTTTGCCTGCTTTTCCTCATTTCTTCTCACTTTTGGCAGAATTCACTTTCACGAGAAAAGACAGGAACAATGCATCCAAATTTGGATAAATTCAATCGAAAGAACGACCACTTGTCATTTTACTCAGCCGTTCTTTCTTCGCTCTATGAATTGTTTCCTCAAAATGCGCTCGGTTTTTACAAAGAAGTGAGGAATGACGTTGTACTAAGTGAGTGCAGATTGGTCAAAGTGGTTTTCCACATGTTCAAAACGTGGACTTCATCTCATCTTTGTTGTTACTCCCATTTTGGCCAAATATACATTTGTCATTCATTCATTGTCAAGGAAGACAAGTTGATCTTCGTTCACAACTAGTTTCAATTCCTGTCGAACTCGGACGAAAACGCATTATTCGAATTTTCCCCGTCTATTTCTTCATTTGATTTCAAAAATTTCCTTCTTCACCCTAACCACACCTCTTTACAAATCTTCATTCTTTCATATGAATTGCTGCTGATTGTTGATCTTTCCCTTCTTCTAAAAAATAGTCTAGGATATTTGAAATCTTCGAATATCTGTGTTTTTCTCGTGGACTGGTTAGAGTCGAGAGTCATCGCCTTCTGTACTCCTCCGCCTCGGTTGGCATCCATTGTTAGTTCGAGTGGCAGGCAGCGGCTCTGCATTTCATGTCCATTCATTCAACGTTGAAAGACGATTCCCCTCTCTGTTTTTATCATCTTCTTCTTTCCTCTTCTCGCCCCGTTTCGGTTCATTTCCGGCATTTTCACTGCGACTCCCCTGTTTTCTGTCGACTCGCCCTGATTCATGCAGTATCGTCATTCGACTGTATTTGTTCCTAGAAAATGACTGTCAGCAATTGTAAAATTCAGCGTTTTTTCGTTTCATGGACATCCTTTTCCAAAATTTTGTGAATCTTACAAATGGCGACTTTTCTCAGCTGTTGCAAATACCGATTTTTTTGTCTGTCATTTCCAACTTCATTGTCATTAATTCAGGCTCCTCTCGAACACGTGCGGCACTCCGTTTTAGTCATTTCCCCGGCCATGTGCTCCAATTGATAAATCCGAGAGAAACGCCGCAGCCTCGTCATTTTGGAGTCGACATCCCAGTGATTTTTCCGGTTAACAGAAGCATCGACGTCGAATTTTGATAATAGGTAGGCATTTTCAAATTTAGCAGGACAAAATACGATTTTTACATTGACGGCTATTAGAAGCGTCTGTCCCATGAAATCGCTCTGCCAAAAATCGATGAACAAAGCTTTATTTTCATCTTTTTGTGATTCAATAAACTTTCATACGTTTTGAAAAATGAAGAATGAAGTGACTTACCGTTAGTTAAACTTGAAGAAAAATCGGTAAAATCTTCGAGAATAAGAATGTGAATTACACAATTACCTTGTTCTTCATAACGTCATAATGCGAGAATGCGAAAATGAGGATTAGGTTTATTCGATTAGAAGAAGAAACCACAAAACTACTGTGTTCATTGAAAACGAGGAAGTTTTTTTTTTTTTTCGTTTTTCGAACACAGAATCAGTCATTTCCTGTGAAATCAGACTTGCAAATTTAGTGAGTTGTTTTGACGTTCTTAATTTTGCGACTTTCAGAAATCGACCATTATTCGCTCGTGCTCGACCCAGTGCGCAAGCAGCACAGCAACTCCTACTCAAATTCGGACTCAGCCCCGCCAATCAGGTAGAATTTTACAATCCCTGAAGAAAATTCCTGGAAAATTCATTTGTTACTCGCTTTTGAGGCAGATTTTCGTTGACAATGGATAAAAGTTAATTTTTTAATGAAACTTTTCTGCTAACATTTCGATATGAATCGTCACGTGGATATCTCAAAGTTTGCAGAAGGAACTTTTTTTGCTTTCGAACAAAAAAATCCATTCCAACTTCTTGTTGAAGTTGAGTTTTTCAAATTTGGCCTATGTGGACTTAGGTTGAAATGACAATTTTCCACATCATATCCGTGATGAAACGATTTTTCAAGTTCAAATGTCGAATTCCACAGCTAATCAAATACATGATGGGAAAAAAACATCTCATTTGTCTGCTGGAAATACCCACATCACTGGTTTCAAATTGCAGGTGCGTGCCTTCGTGGCTGTGCCATGTCTACGGGTTTCGTGCGGCCGTCCTCGGTTCGCTTCAGTTTCACTCGCCTTCCCCTCCCTTCATTATGCCATTCACTAGGATTCCATCGATTATCTTCGATATCCACTGCACTCCTCATATTCCTACTCGTGCATGTTCAACTGGCACATGGCATCGAGCATGATTCGGTGAGTTTGCATTTTTGTGACTAACTTATGAAGTTCTTACCAAGATGTACAGAACATTTCACAATTTGCGAAACCTCATCCTGCATTTTACATTACTGCAGAGTGCTCAAAATCCACTCATATCTACAAATGATTTGATTGTTCTTCATTATCTCACGTATTCTGTGCATTGGCATAACTTGCCAGGAAGTAATAATCTTATTCGTGTGTTTTTATACTTTTCTAATTTTTCTAATTTATGCTCTTACTTCCAGAAATGCGACGACAGCGATCCTTCCTGCCCAGACCCACACCACCTCGTCATCAAATTGTCGAAGAGGGACGATGAATTGGCCAGGCAGATAGCCCACGATCACGACATGCACGTCAAGGTTGGTATTTTCTATCTTTTTGCAATTTTGAAAAGCTCTGCGTCTCTGACTTTAAAGAATAAAAAAATCAGATGAGAACTCGCTTATTTATTTCGGTTTTGGGAACTTCGAATTCAAATTGGAGGTATTTTTGAGATAAAGAAAACTTTAGAATGGACAGCGTATGTTACATGATTTTTTATTTTCCTGATGATATTAATTTTTTTTTAAATAGACAACTTCCGGTGGAAACTTTCTCTTGTAATTTTTAGCCAACAGTTTTTCACCCATTCAGTTTCCGGTCTGACAGAAGTTTTTGCAGTAGCTTGCCTTTGTGCTCATCGCAGTTTGATTGTGAATGTTTTGATGAGAAATCGGTGAATCGACACGAATCTGCTGCAAATTCGCAATGAATTGCAGAATGAAATCGGAGTGGGTGGGCGGGCGTGAAAATGACAGAGAAATTCATTCAAAAGAAGCCGCCAAATGATGAAAATGAAAACATTAACGGACAAAAAGTTAAGATGGGAGCTAAAATGTTGGTTTTCTTGAAATCATCAACTTTGAATCAAGCTAAATTCAATTTGGAATTTATGCTGTTTAGAGTGGGATTGAATATCAATTCCTCGTAGATTTGATCATTCGCTTTAACGTTGAGTTCGTCGGCATATTTTTCTAAGCAAAGTAATCATTTGTCACACTTTTGTGAAATAACTTTACCGAAACCGTGTATTGCATGAAGTAATAGACAATGCATCACTATGCCAACAAACAGACGGACAGTTACTTTCTCCGTCATTCGATTCAGCCAACTCCTTTTCGCTTCTCATTTACATGCATTTTTGTAATGATGCAATGATAATGTCGGACACAATGACAGTGAATGGCAGATGACAATGAAAAGCTGAACAATACAATTGAAATGACGGGAGAGGGACAAGAGGGAGGAGGAGGACAGACTGGTTTGCAGACCCACAAAAACGCCGACCGGCGCGGACACGAAAAAAAACAAACGGGTGACCGACCTCCACACGGCAGCGCACAGGAAATTGCGCACTCGACTAATTTTTCTGAAAAAATAACACTAGGAGAAAATCACGTCAAAAGATTTAAAATAGGGATTTTTCGAAGGTTAATCCAATTGAAAATGAAATTTCGTTAGAAAATTGAACACTTTGTGAACTTCATAATAGATCGATTTTTATCTTGAAGGCTTTTAATGTCAGAGACGCAGTGATTTTAAATAATAACATGCAGGTAATTTTGAGTATGTTTGTTGTGAAAAAAAATCGGAACCCTTAATCATTGGGCTTCCCCGCAAACAACAACTGTGAGTGGGGAATGATAAATTCGCATTTGAAGAGTAGGAGAAGCCTTGATTTATCGCCGGTAGTCGCATGATCTGAAAATTGAACTGACAGATAAATATTGTCTGTGAAAATAAATGTTACCTTCTTTATATTGAGATGAAAGAAAATCATGTTGAAGAGATTTGGGGCAAGAATAATGAATTGAATGAAAGGGAAATTTATGTAAAGTGATAAATTTTCAGGGCGACCCATTCTTGGACTCACACTATTTCCTGTATCACAAGGACGATCAGAAGAAGTCGCGAAGGCGGAAGCGAAGTGCAGTGGAAAGACTGGAGACGCATCCTGCAGTGGAGATGGTAGCCGAGCAGAGGGCCAGAAGACGGGTCAAACGCGACTACGTTCATCTCGATGATCAGACACGCAGTGTGAGTTTGATGCATTTATTATTGCCTATTATAAAAGCCGAATCATTTTTGCAATTAGTAGAGATGATGAAAATGAACTGATTCAAAATCTTCACTTACAAAATTTTTGAAGTTGCAATTTAAAAAAAAAAAACTTTATTTTTAAAAAATGAAAGAATTCATGAATATTTTTCTTCTAAGAATTGAATGTTCAGGAAGGCACTTCCTCTGTCGGAAAGCGACAAGCTTGGAACAATTTCGACCCCCGGACGAATCGACAATCACAGACCCAGAGTCTGCCCGTTCCTCGATTGCCCTTCCCCGATCCGCTTTACAACGATCAGTGGTATTTGGTAAGTTTATGAATTTAGGACTTTTACTTGACATTTTACATGGTATGCAAATTGCTTGGATTTTTTCTTCATTCTGATTGAAAGAAGAATTATATTATATTTCTTGTAGATCGGAAACGCCGTCGGCGGCTATGACATGAATGTTCGTCCAGCCTGGTTGATGGGCTATGCGGGCAGAAATGTGTCCGTCTCCATTCTCGATGATGGAATTCAAAGGTAAAAATCCGATTAAAATTTTGCACGTGTTTGTATTATTCAACGATAGCCAAGTGAAAACACGAAAATTCACGTGGCAACAAAATAGTTCAAACCTTTTTTCTTTCAAAATGTATAAATTCGTATATTTTCAGAGATCACCCCGACATCGTTGCGAACTACGACCCGCTCGCGAGCACAGACATCAACGATCACGACTCGGACCCAACACCGCAGAACAACGGGGACAACAAGCACGGTACGCGATGTGCGGGCGAGGTGGCTGCTGTCGCAGGCAATCAGCACTGCGGAGTGGGAGTCGCGTTCAAAGCCAAGATTGGAGGAGTCAGAATGTTGGACGGAGCTGTGTCCGACAGTGTTGAGGCTGCTTCTCTCTCGCTCAATCAGGTAGATTTTTTTTTTCAAATTGTTTGAAATCAGAATTTTATGAAAAAAGCTGATTTTTCCATTTTACTTTCACCATTTCTTTAGCTTTTATGGCTTTTGTCAGAAAAACATAAGGTTCTTTGATGATTTTTTTTTTCGAGTTTTTCATGATTTCAATGAGTGAATTTTATAAAAGAAACTGATTTGAATAACTCCAGGATCACATCGACATTTACTCTGCTTCGTGGGGTCCTGAAGACGACGGAAAGACCTTCGATGGACCAGGTCCTTTGGCCAGAGAGGCCTTCTACAAGGGAATCAAGAATGGACGAGGTGGAAAGGGCAACATTTTCGTGTGGGCCAGTGGAAATGGAGGATCGAGGCATGTTCTTCCGAGTGTTTTCATCGAACATTTTTCCCTCAATTGGTTTATTCTCTTCGTATAATGAATGGAAAAGTTATCTTGATTTCTGGCTTGTTAAAACGTTTGAAGGCAAAAAACGATCTAAGCTTGTACAGATTGTGAATTGAAAGAAAAGTAACTTTCCTTCTCGTTTGATCCATTAGAAATCTGAAGAGGAATCAATATTTTCAGACAGGATTCCTGTTCTGCAGACGGCTACACGACCTCAGTCTACACTCTGTCGATCTCCTCCGCCACATTCGACAACCACAGGCCCTGGTACCTCGAGGAATGTCCTTCTTCCATTGCAACCACTTACAGCTCGGCTAACATCAATCAGCCCGCTATTGTAAGATTTTTTTTCCAAATTCATTTATCACAATTTAGTGATAGAGGAAATTTTCATATATTTTCTTTCATTTTTAAAGTAAATTTCATTCTTGCAGGTAACAGTCGACGTTCCATCCGGCTGCACGAAACTCCACACAGGCACATCGGCCTCTGCTCCGCTCGCTGCTGGAATCATCGCTTTGGCACTCGAAGCTAATCCGGTAGGGAATCTTGACAATTCTGAAATCAACATGAACTAGCTGAGCTACTCTTCAATATTTCGAATATTTCAGCAATTAACGTGGCGCGACATGCAACACCTCGTGTTGCGAACAGCGAGCTGGAAGCCTCTCGAGAACAACCCTGGATGGTCGCGGAACGGGGTCGGCAGGATGATCAGCAACAAATTCGGGTATGGACTCATGGATGGAGCTGAGCTCGTCAAACTCGCAAAGTAAGTGAATTTTGTGATTATTTTTTCCTGAAAATGAACTCTTTTTTATCTTATCGCTAATTCTTTGAAATTTATTAGGAGATTAGCTTAAAAATGACTTTCAATAGATGTCTCCGTCTTTTCGTACTCTTTTCTGTGCTATTTTTCCAAATAATTTACCTAGAACAGGATGATAAGTGCTTCATGATTTGAGTTTCAGAGTCTGGAAGACAGTGCCTGAACAGCACATCTGCACGTACGAATACAAGCTGGCTCCTCCAAATCCCCGACCGATTTCCGGTCGATTCCAGCTGAATTTCACACTGGAAGTCAACGGCTGCGAGTCGGGCACTCCTGTTCTCTATCTCGAACACGTGCAGGTCCATGCTACAGGTGGATATTCAAATTCCAATTTGATTTTTGATTTATGCACAACTTTTCAGTCCGATATTCAAAGCGAGGTGATCTCAAGCTGACGCTGTTCTCTCCACAAGGCACTCGATCTGTGCTGCTGCCTCCTAGACCACAGGCGAGTTGTTGATGCTTCTAATGAGATAACAGATCAATCAAAGCTGATCTTCACTAAAATGATAAATCCTATTCTCATTTTCAATAATTATACAATTTATATTGCAGGACTTCAACGGCAACGGTTTCCACAAGTGGCCGTTCCTGTCAGTGCAGCAGTGGGGCGAGGACCCTCGAGGCACGTGGGTACTCATGGTCGAGAGCGTCACCAACAATCCCGCTTCTACTGGTTTGTTCAACAATATCCTTCTTCTTCTTGATCTCTTTTATGATTCTTCTTTTTCTCGGAAATTTTTAACCTAAAATCGACAGGTTCATTCCACGATTGGACTCTGCTGCTCTACGGAACTGCCGACCCGGCTCAACCTGGTAAAGATTCTCTTTTTCTACCATATTTAATTTTTACCACATTTTTTATTTCTAAAAAATTTAAGATCAAATATAAGATAAAAGATTTTCATTCTTTTTTTTTCTAAAATCATCAACGATTTAGTTTGCACATGGAGACTTTCTAGAAAACTGACGATTCTCTTCTATTCACACGATTTGATTTCAGGCGACCCGACGCACCACCCCTCAGCGACCAGTCCTATCTCCGCGTTCAACCGACTGCACGAATTGACCAGCCAGGTTCGCGCTTACTTTTCCACTTCCAACACAAACTCGCAATAACCCAAACAAAATTCGAGAAAAACGAGTTGTTTGACCGCTTCAACCAAAAATTTGTTTAAGCAGCCAAAAAAACCGCTTCAATAACACAAAAACAACGTTCAATTTGCTTAATACAACGCTTTGTGTGCATTTTGTGGTGTAGAGATGACTAGTTATGGAATTTTGTTTTAAAAGTATGCAAAATCCATCACCTTTATCTCATTTTTCGTGTGCCACTTTGTTACTTTTCCCGCCAACAATTTAGTCTCGACTAATTTCGCCCTAATTCTCGCTGTTACGTATAGTGAGCTTTCCAGTTTTAGTGCCGATTACTGTAGTTTGATAGTGTCGTTAGATGAGTTTCCACGGCACTTGTTTTAGTGCTGTTAGCATGGCCAATCCATGGACTGTGGAATGTTATCCTATCACAGCATATCGTGAATTGTATGCAACGCACTTCTATTCGCTTGTAGAGTTGACGATTTTTCTAGGTCTCGAGACAAGTCTGATTTCAAAAGATTTTTTTTTCTGAAATCAGATCTGTTGAAGATAGAAATTCTGTACAAGAGTGCGTGCGCCTGCCTGCCAAACTTCTCAATAGCTTCGATTTTTTTCCTAAAATCTTTTGCTGTCTCTCTAACACATCTGCGATGAGCGTGGTTTATTTGAACATTTGATGCAAATTTCGATTTACCCTAAAACTATTTATTTGTTTAACTATTGTCAAAGGAGTTTCTCAAATTTACCATGTTCATTGCATTTTTCCGCTATTATAACCTATTATGTGATATTCAAAACTTTTCCTTCGGCCTGAACTCAAAGGCATCCTCGTTTCCAGAAGAAGCATTATAAGCGTCCCACGGCGATCTCCCGCGTGCGACAGCTGCCCATCCCGCGTCAATTCCAGTCGAATAGTCGGTTCCAATTCCCCTCGCGAAATCGACTCATTCCTCAAACAGCGCCCTCCCGCACCGCCTTCTCCAACACGGGCACCTGGATCTTCGATCCGCGAATCCAGACCTGGGTGTGGTCCCCGAGGTTCTGGCAGCAGAGACGCAACATGCTGCACCACAGACGAGTCAGACGGTTCTAGAACTGATACGATTCCTAGCTGACAATATGTGCAAAAGACAAAATATTATGTCGAACGATAATTCTCGTTCCATCTTTTCCATATTCTATATCACAAAAAAGTGATCACAATTATCGTCCAGCTCAATATTTTGTTATTATCGTATTGCTAGCAAGAGAAATCGTCGTTTTAGAACCACAGTTCTGCTCTAATCTTTCCCTCTAGTCTCTAGGGATGTATCCAAACTTAGATCTCCCCTTTTTCCTACTAATTCTTCCATTTACTCAAAATTCTTGTTGTTATCTTTTTTTTGCATGTTTTCCTCTTTATTTTTTCTGGTTTCTGAACAGGAATATATTCGGTCAGTGCTCGGGAATACGCCCTTTCCTTCTCAAGTTTCATTTTTGTTGTTGTACAATTTTGAGTTCTCCCAAAGTTCTTGAATGACGATCTTTTTCTTTCAATTTTGGGTCGTTTCGGGACTATTTTCTTCGAATTTATGCAATGTTCTGTTTCATTTGGATCATTCCATCAAGAAATTCATGAACATTTGATTAGTATCATAGCTTGATGAAATGATACGGTATTCTCATCGATACCAACTTCGAAAAATTCGCAATAGAGCAGGCAGGCACTTGTGCATTTGAATGGGGACTAGCACGGGAGCACGATTTCATTATCTAGCAGGGTTCCTCAAAGAAGCGGAACATTGCGTACATATGTTTTACCTGTGAGGAGCCCTGATTATCCATCGTCTCACCTGACTTGACTTGATCCGTTTCTGAGTTAGGAGCAGCCCGCATCTGAATGTATCGTTGTACTCATTTCGTTGTGGTTGTCCTTCGTCGTAAACTCATACGCATTTACATTCATTCATTTTGGGACGGGATCTTTGTGCATTTTTCAGAATTTATGTGTCTTCCCATCACCTTATCGGATTTCTGTTAAAAATTCGGGAATTGTCGTGTCAAATTGCATTTCCACTTCGTCATTTTGCTTCCTTGATCATTTTGTTTAAAGCACCTCTTTTGATAGTTCAAAAGAAGTTGATGATGCAATGCTACTATTTCTCTTTTGTCCATCGTCCTCCAATCTCCCTACCCCTGTGTGAAATCCTCGATCTGCAGATCTCGCTGCCAATGGCACTGATGTTCGTGCAAGGCACAGTCGTAATCCTGGTAGTGATCGGGGCGATCTGTGCCTGTCGCAGCGCCTTCAAGTCCTTGCCCTCTGCCTCGTCCGACCCGTCAGCAGCTGCCTACGACGGTATCGAGCAGGACGACGCACCTCGAATGTCCCAAGGACCCCCATCTACCTCCTCCTCGGGAGTGACGCTCATCGCGTGCGGCGGAGAGAACTTTGCTGGCACTGAACTCATGGAGCGACGAGCTTCTGCAGATGATGATGGTAGAAAATGAAATTAGAGATATTATTCGTTGATTCGCAGAACACTTTTTCAGACGACATTCTGTGAGGAACGTAGAACTGAATTTATTGAACCATCAAAGATCATTTTTGAAATAGCTTTCAGTTTTGCGAATCAATGATAATTCAAAGCCATAGAATTGTCGAAATTGTCATCTCAACTCTAGTCATTAGGAGCCTTTTACAGATACATTCATGCGTAGAACTGTCTAACTTATGATAATGATAGCCATTGATCGCTATTCTCGCAGCGGGTCCTCATTCCTCCCATAATCTGCATATCCTCTCATTTCTCCGATTTCATCCTTTGCGTGGGCGTTGATAAGAGAGCTTCATCCTTCGATTTGTTGTGTCAATTCTCATGACAGGGGAACGCCCATGACCGAATCAAATCATTCGAATCTTTCCAATGGCAAGTGCCTGTTTGAAACGAGACTTTCCGGAAGAAATCGCGAAATCCTTTCGGAAATTTACTGACGAGTCAAATCCCGGTTAACCAACTCATAGAAATGGAACATTGCTGTGTTGTTTTCTGATTTCTGATTTTCTAATTTCTGAATTTCTGACCACTGATACACATCATCTCGATTCGTTTTCGTGCGGGTTTTCTTCTATTTTTAATGATTTATCTCCGGAATTTTTGATATATTCACAATTTTCTTCGAATTTTTTTTAAATTCCGGGATCACTCTAATTTTCTCTAATTTCTAATCGAATTGGCAAAAGATGCATGTCGTTTCACTTTTTCCTAAATTTAGTTGTTTAGATGATTGATTCGCTCGTTATACTTGAATTGTTGCGATTTCATTTCCCTCGAATGCAAGACAAATTTACCATTCCTTCACCCTATTGACATTGACATGATAGTTTTGTTGGTTTTGGGAAAAATCGGAAATCATTCTGGATTTCTTCCAAACCGATTGCATCTGCACATTTCCCTCCCCTCTTCTCGTCTATCCCTCTTGGCGACAACAAGATGACGATACTGACTGTATAGTTTTTCCCCCAATATTATGACACGATTTCTATCAAATCGCGACTTTTTTTTTTCGAAATCATGCCCTCATATTGCGAAAGACAATAGATCCCTATCGTAATGTTGTAGTTGCCGTTGCCGTTTCCCTTTTCCCTTCCCCCTCGTCTAACCTCGATCAGTAACATGTGTTCCCTCCCTCGAATCAGTCAGTGATTAGTGTCGGTTTAGCATGCTTCTGCTCGCGAGCGGCAGCGTCACATGCTGCCCTCCAGCCTTCGCGATCCGACTGGAACCCTCCCCGATTCCCCTCAGCAGAGTAACCTCCACAGAATGAAGTACTACTTCAATGTGCTATTTGGCAACTTGTTCGGCAAAAACTGGGAAGATTGAAATTTTCAAATTGTTGTGGGAAATCAGTTGCAAGAAATCATTTGATTACATACAACCGGATAAAACGAAAGAAAAATGCCAATACTTTTACCAAATTTTTACAATCATTTCGTGCTGATAATCAATCTCAAGGAGTTTTAATGAACCTTGCAACTTTATATTTCAGGAAAATCAAGTTAAAATTTCGAAGTATTCAATTTGAAATGTGTTTATTGAGTGACCAAACTTAAAAGTATCCCGTAGCCATGTTACTGCAATGTGAAATGTATTGTTCAAATACCTAAGGGAAGTGTGCAGACTGTCTTCTATCCATGGTTGACTTGAATTGCATTGAATTTCTGTAGTTTGTAGTGTATCGAATATGATTGTTTTGATATCGAACTTTGACGAACCTGAGCAATTTATTCGGAATTTCAATAATATCAGATTCGTTAAAAACTCGATATCTCCTATATATCCTCTGTACAGTACCCCATGTGTTCTTCTTCTCATGTTTTCTCTGCATTTCTCCTCTTTTGCAGTGCGTTTGCCGTTTTTTTTATGAAATTTTTCATGATTAGAATTGTAGAAAATGCTAGAAAATGATGTTTTAGCTTCGAGAACAAAGAATTTTGGTACGCACCTGAAAGAAGGGGAAGGGCACAAAGATGCAGAGTTCTTCGAGAATGTCGGAAATCTGAATCTGGCTATGACTAGAAATCTTGCAACGAATGAAATGCTGTAGAAAATTGTATTAATCTGTCGATTTTACTATTGCTTCTAAATGGGAATTATTATTGTAAGAACATGATAAAATCGACAAACATATTCAAACTATACATTTTCTTTCCGAATTTACTATTTCAGTAGGTGATGATAAGCAAATTTATAATTGGCTTGAAAATTTCCAATCTTCATCATTTTTTTCAAATGTGATGTTAGATATTCGCCTTTTCCTTCTCGTTTTTCGATAAGAGATGCCTTTTAATTTTCACCGACGGGTAGTCGTTTTCTGTTGAGGAATAAATTTTTCGATTATTTTTCAAGGATATTTGTGGGATTTAAAATGAAATCTTGAAACTACAATTGAATCTCACAATTTATCATTGTTCGATTGATTGTTCTAGTCGATTTTTCCGATTTCTATTTTCATTCAACTAAAAAATCATGCAGAATGACGTGTTTTCAAGTTTTTGGATATAAAATAACGTTCTTTTTCATGACTTTTCAGCTGATTTAATTCTTTTCGATATTTCGCGCAGTGCTTTTGCCTTGAATAAACGGCTTTGTCCTGTGTAATTTATGAACGGAAACACATCGTAAGAAACGATGACGAAAGTGATGATAAATGATTACAAATCGATAATGATTGATAAATTGTTCAAGTTAATTAAAATTAAACGATGGTTAAATGTTGAATTAAAGATAAAATGCCACCTGCTTTATGCCTAAATGTCATGCCTCTGCACATCATAATGCTTGTTTTAGTTGCTTTGTGTGTTAAGAATTGAAAATGAATATATGAAGCGGTCAAATAACAACGATAAAATAAAATCAATAAATGAATGACATGAAAAATTTTAAAGAAATAAATACTTTTCTCTAGACGGATCACACGGAACCGATATCTTTCGGTGATTTGACGTCCGCTGGAAATTGTCACGCTGAATGCGATGGCGGATGCACAGGTATTATTCTTGTTGAATTCTAAACAATAATTACCGAAATATCCCGAGGAAAATGAATCGTATCATCCCTGAAAAATAAACGAACGATACTTTATCTAGCATTTTTAAATGCAGTGGAGGATAAAGTTAATGAGCGATATATGCTAAATTTCATGCAATATTTCAAATTATTATGCTCACTACTTTAATTTAAAGCTCAATTATATGATATTTTCATTCAGTATTTTTGATATATTCTGAATTATTTATTTTCAGAATCCCAATCAGCCACGACTTGTTTCAAATGCAAGCATCTCACTCAGACGCTCAGGAACAAGGCTGGAAATGGATTCAAGTAAGACTGGTTTATTGATTGATTTTCCATATGAAGAAAGATGAAGAAGCCAAATTAGTAAACCAACATTTACTTCATTAGTTCAATGGAAACAGTTGTTTAAAGAAAACACGTGATTCTAAAAATATTGATTGATTGATTTGATTAATTTATTACAGATGCGTATCTCATTGCGACGATACATACTATTTGGAAGACGACAAATGCAAAATGTGCAGCAAAAATTGTCACACTTGTTCGCAGGCTGAGGTTTCAACATTTTGTATAATTCATTATCTTATTTGCATTTTCATCGAAATTAACAAAATAGCGTTCGATCTAAAACAAAACTAATTAGAGCTGAGTTGGTTGTTGTTTAGCTATGCGAAACGTGTCCCGGCTCGCAGCTGCTGGTCGATTTCGAACATCCGCACAAATTCGACCACGGAAAATGCGTCGACAAATGTCCCGAAGGACTCATTCCTGATTGTGCGTTTAATTTAATTCGAATTTTATTCATAACCGAACATTCTATTTTTCAAGGAGTTTTACCATTTCATGCAGCTATTTTCGGGGTGAATTATTATTGATATTGCGAGATTTTCATGATATCATAATGCACATCTTAAAATATTTCCATTATGAAATAGTATACTAAACTTTCTCATTTACAACATTCAGGAACAGTTCGAGATTTTTATTTTCAGACGAAACGAATCTCCTTCAAGCGAAATGCATTCTGCGAGAGGACAAATGCGGTCCTGGCTACTTCATCAACACTGTCGGAAAGTGCAGCAATTGTGACAACGCTTGTGAAACCTGTGCTGGACCTGGTAAACTTAATTCTGTTTGAATAGGTTTTCAATTGCATTCGAATTGTAGGCCCTATGAGCTGTATTCAATGCGCTAAGGGATACGGCAACCGGTCAGTTGGTTATTGCAGGCCCTGCTGTGTGACAGGAGAGGCTCAGATGGGAACTATGAATGTTAGCTGCGGTAAGAATATTCAGTTTTGTTAGTGTCTTTTCTAAATTAGTGGAAAGGCCAGAGAAAATGTCATAAAAATTGATCATTTCTAAATAACGAGACCTATAGTTAGGGGGAAGGACAGTCACTGCGCACCAAAGTAATAAGCTCATTGAAAAAATCATGTATCAAATACTAACTTCATTCTATCAAAAATGTAAGACATTTTAAATAAATACACGGGATTTGGCAACTAACGTCTCGAATCAGTTGGGCATTCCTTCGAATCTTCGTTGGTATTCTTGAGTAAACTTGTCATCCCTAGTTGGTGTTGCAAATTTTCAGTTAAATTTTGGCATAATTTTCCTCACTGTAATATGAGTTTTTCATAGAAAAGTAGATTTAAAGCAGTTATGTCTAGAAATACCTTAGCTTAACAATTGTGATGCGCAGTGGCATACGTCCTAGTTAGGGATAGGAGTCGAGTGAAAATAGGGAGAAATAATATGTGGTTAAGCTAAGTCTCGTTATCGCGTCATCTCATTTTACATTGTAGTCTGAAAAATGCATATCAATTCTAAAATTCAGCTATTTTTGCTGAAGATTGTGATTTTCGTTTACTTTCAGAGGACTGTTCCCCGAACGCACACTACCCCGACCGTTCTAGGCCTCATTCTTCATTCTTCTTCTCGTTTGCCTGGGTGCTGGTCGTCGCCACTGTCTTCCTTCTCTTCGGGTGCCTCTTCTACTACTGCACCAAGGAAGAAACGTCTGGAGCGGTGTAAGTTCAAAATTTGTCGTCTCTTAATTTTTATTTCGCAATTCCTTAACATTTTTTCTTATGAATTATCGTAATCATAGCTCTTGATGAATACCCACTGATCAGGCTGATGTCAGTTTTAATCTGCTAATGACAACAGAAAATTATTTTATCAACAACATTTTTTTTCGATATTCACATCCTTTGACAATTTGTTGTCTATTATTCCATTCATATTTAGTTACACCCCCCTGCCGCACTACAACAGCGAGACAGACAGGGTGCATCTGATGGAGGCCTCAGATTCAGACGAGGAGGATCGAATTTACGACAAGGACATCATGTTACGGGATCTCTAGAGAAATGGAGATAAGTCATTAGAACAGAAGATATTCTCAGAATACAATTATTTTTTCTCCATTCAAGCAATGGGTTACTTGAAAAACGCATGATATGCTGACATGGAAATAGATCGAGAAATCGAAGAAGCAATGTGATCGTTACTTTTCTTGCATTCATGTGCCAATATGCCATGCGTTTCCAGATTACTTTTCAAAGAATGTTTCCAAAAATCAGTGTTCTTATTCTGAGAGTGTCTGACAACGAGTAAACAGCCACATTCCAGTAAGGTCAATTCGTCTGTGTTAGCCAACAACTTATCTGGGTACTTTTTCAATTTTACTCATTAACCTCCTGCATAATTTAATTGGTACTAATTCTAGCTAGTTAAAGCGGTAATTTCGATTAGATTTTATGGAATGATTCACGTATCGTTAATTTTTCAATGGTTTTCTAAAAAGTCTATGATTTCTGAATTAACGATATTGCCTGATACGGCAACCTGTCAAAACAAGACGACTAGATAGTATTTAAAAGGAAAATACGCAATTTTATCCTACTCTGCCTTATACTATTTCGTCTTGTTGGCTTGTTTTTGCAGTTTGTCGTCCGCTATCCTATTAGATTTTCCCGAGCATAATATTCCATCGTTATTTCGAGTCATCCTCCTCTTCATATCCCGATTGATATTTTTCATTTCATTCGAAAATCGTCCATATTTGCAAATCTAATTGCCGATGCTCAAACCTCCCCAACAACGAGTTGTAGTTCATTCTTGTCCGATTCTTCGCCTTATCCTCTATCCTCTACCAATCACAAATCAACTCAAAATTCTGATTTTTTTTTTTTCAATTTTCCTTTTATCCGTGTCAATTTTTATAGAAGAAGTTTAAGTTACAGCACTAATCCAAATTTTTGAAAACCTTTTTTTCAGCACTGCTTTTTTGAAAATGGAAAATGCGCAAATTTTTAGTATTCAGCTTATTTCCAACAATTTTTGAAACTATAGGTTCAAGATTATTGTAACTCAAAATTCGGACCGCTAGTTAATTCCGTATTCTGAATTTTGCTTTGCAGTAAGTGCTATGCATGACTTGGAATTGTGATATTTCGGGGTTTTGCTTCAAAATTCAAACGGAAATTCAATTTGTTTAAAGGTGAATAGTTGAAATTCCGTTCAAATTTCTCATTAATCTTTGGTGAATTGTGATTTTCATTATCCATCAATTTTATTCACTATTCGTTACAGGTGTTATGTTTATGGAATCATATTCTTTGGTGTCTTTTCCTTGCGTTTGGGGTTCTACTTTTTCTTTGGCATCTGGCAAATTTTCCAGATGCAACATTTTGTAATTGCCAAATTATTTTCAAGTGGGCATACTTTTAAACATCGGCCAAACTATTTATTTTATCATTGGGGATTTAAATTTTTCGTACCTGTGAATTTGCGATATTACTGTTTTAGATTCATTCTTGAGAGTAGTGATCAACAATCTTCTACAAAAGTGATCGTTCCTTCGCTCTTTTCTACCGTCAGCCTTATCCTATTCACTTATTATTCCCTGCAGATTTTCTATATCCGACTTTATTCGATTTCAATTTGTTTTTTCTTTGGATATGGTCACAGAATATTTTTTCAGAGAAAAATAAAGTTTTATTGTTTTTTGTATTTTTGCAGAAATATCGAGTTGCATAACCTCAATGAAGTATCTGTTAACTTTATTGTTATTTTAGAGCGCTAATAATTTTTTTCAATTTTGGCGTTGATGGCTTTAAAGGCCTGTAAACACTGTAGGATTCTTCAAATTCTACAACTACCCAAATCAAAATGAATTTCGATTTGGCTAGGTCGGCGCCTTCTAATTCCTGCACTCAAATTCGATTCTTTTTTACAAATGCCAATTTCGTTTTTGATTTCTTTGTCAAAAAATATTGAATTTCGAGATCTTATTCTCGAATAAGCTAACGAAAATGTTCTGTTTCATCAATCGGTCTTGATTTTCAGATATGTCGAGCAAGAAGAAGACTCCGCTTTCTGAGTGTCGGTCCTGCGGCGGGCAGCTGCTGACGAAGGATCTGCAGGCTCATCACGACAAGTGCAAGGGAGGAGCATCGCCCACTGCAAACTGGGAGGTATGTCCATTCGAATGTCGGTTTCTCTGATCAAGTGAGAAATTTTCAAATTCAACAACTTTTTGGACCCGCACCCGTCCCGTCACGTAGATACGTGCAGATTTCTTTGGAGAAGTCGGATGATGATATTTTAGAGGAAAAATGAATTATAAGACTAGCATCAATTTTCAGTGTCCCATCGTGAAAGAGGGTGTGTCGATGCTGGCGGCCCCCGCGCTTCTGCCTAAACTCAGTGAACTTCTGCCTGAGGACTCCATCGGCTGGCTCGAAGGTACACTCTATCCTATTCGTTAACGAAGGAAAGCAGAAGCGCGATATGACCAACAATGTCCTAGAATTATTTATAATCGCGGTGCGATAAGCACCAAATAGTTCATTTTGAAAATTAGATCGAAATGAGCCCAAAATCGACATGTGAATATAGGGCATTAGCCACGCGCCCATTGACAACTTGCAATTAGTGTGCAGGGAAAAGTTCTTCGTTAATGAACATGAACAAGTGAAACAGGTATCCAAATGGATCACACTTTGAACTTTTCCATCAAAACCACGATGCGGCGAGGCTAGGCAAAAATAAAAAAGTAAAAAATTTCCACCAAAATATCAAATTAAATACAAACTACACATTTTAACAAACGTTATTGACTTTTTTCGTAAAACTTCTCGTCTAGAGTCGAAATTCGTGAATTTTTGTTATGCGGTTGACACTTTTTCCGCCATTGGGTTTCTGTTGTCAAAATTGAAAAGGGGCTCCATCTGAAAAATGCATACGTTTGTGTAATGAACGAATTGCAGATTACGCAGTGATCTTGAACCCTACATCGATGGATCTGCTGCAAGTGACTGCAGGACAGCCGGTCGTGGTCAGCATCAAGAATGACGACAAATTCGTGGGCACGGTCTGGCCTTCCAAGGATGTAAGTTATTCAGGATGTTGACATGTGGAAGACAAAAACTGCACATTACTGCATTTCAAGTAGATTTTTGCATCTTACTCCACTGTCAGCATTACTGGAGTATGATTGTTGATTGTTTTCAGTAGCTATTATATTTCAAATCGCTTTTGTAAGAAAGAGAACTACATGTATGCAGAACTGTCTTTTAAATGCAAGCTAGAAAGTTTATCTCCTTTGAATAGTTAGTTGTTGAAACTTACGATATCTCATAACCTATGAAAAACTCATAACCTTGCATAATCTTCGGAAATTGGCAGGTTTCCCTGTTACGCGTCGCCTCGAAGCAGTTGAACGGAAGCGGCGAAGATCTCGTCAAATTGACTCATCCCTCCAAGATCCGCGAAATCGATCAACTCAGCCTCACAATTCGAGCCAACCCGAGTCAAGTCAACCCGCCCAAGGCAGACCCGCGGATTGAGGCTTTCATGGGGGTAATTTCATGATTTATCTTTCACCAGCTAATTGTATGCGAATAAAAGGCATTGTTTAAGTTAAGCTGGACGAAAATTCAATTTTTAAAATTTGAGACCTGTAAAAATACTTGTTAATTTCTGAAAAAAATTCGAAGTTGAAATCGATACGTTCAATTGCTTAAAAATGATCGTAATTTTCATTCAGCTCTGGTTTAGATTCAATATCATTTAGCTTATCCTAAAATTAGAGGCTTACGAAAATAAACGTATTTTTGTTATTGATTTTTTCTTTTTTTCTATAATTTTCATTTTCAGAGATATCTGCAGGACGCGTACCTGGACACGAGCAAGCCACTGTCCCTGGTCTACTACGGTCAGAAGCTCCAATTCGACATCGCCTTGTCGCATCAGTCTCTGGAATCGTCGCTTCAGGCTATGTCGATCAAGGATTCTACAGAAGTGAGTGATATTTGTATTTCGTAAAACTCCCCTTCGACCCGACTCTTCATAATTATCACCGTCACACCACAGTGAAAATACTAGTCATCAGCCTACTACTTTTTCAACGGCAGACGTTTTCTGCTTTTCAAACTCGAAAAATGGCTATAGATGAGAAATAGTAGGCCGGTGAAAAATAGTATTTTCACAGTGATGAGACGGTGATAATTATAAAAGAGCCTTCGTGCCCTATCTTACATTCGGAGTTTTTAAAAAGATCAACTTGCAACAATAGTGTCATATTTTTAAAAAAATCTTTTTTTCAGGTAGTCTTCGTCAAACAAAATGCCAGAATCAAAGTCGATATCGAGGAGAAGGGAGCGAAAGAAGACCACGTTCAAACTTTGGAAGGCCTTGCGGGAATGACGGACATCAAGGAATTGCTCAGGAGGCACATCGTCGATCCACTTCGCACGTAAGTCATTCATTTGATCTTTGCGGCTGCGTAATTTTTTCCTCCCAAGAGTAATCTGTTCTACCAAAGCGTGGAAGAGGAAAAGAGGGAGAAAAGATTATACAGTCGATTTTCGACGACCTCAATTTGACATCAAATGTAGTGGCAGCTTTCTTTCTCCTTCACAGATCTAGGCAGACTAAAGAAAATACGGGGATAACTGCGCAAAAGGGTGCATGACAAATGTTTTCATCCTTTTGAAAGCAGAAGGCACTGCGAACTCCATTGATGATAAATATCATCGTTCGTAAAAGTTTTAGGCAAGTGCACACAGAAAATCTGATTGAAGTGTTGTTGAAACTTGTTCCCTCACTATACTATTCCTACATATTCTCTCCACCTTCCTATTTCTAGTCATGTTTTTCATAATTGAACAATTCTAAAACTTCGGAAATTCATTCTTATTGCATGATACTTTTCAGCGCGAATCGTCCCTGCTCTGTTCTACTTTGGGGTCTGCCGGGCAGCGGAAAATCACTCATTCTGTCTACTCTTGCTGCTGTTCTCAAAGATAGGGCAATTCTCAGCCAGGTAATTTTATGCATTCCTTTTGAAAGAGAAGATTTTTAGATTGTTAAAGAAAGTTTTCATTTTCATATCGTGAAAAAGTGACAATCTTTAAATTAAACTTATAAATCAGGAAAAAATGCTGAAAATGATACTAAAATAATTGTTTGAGTCTCTTGACGACTTCCTGGTGGATGCAGAATATGTGACTAAGGAGACCGTGCTGCTGCTGGATTGGCCTGTCCTCGAGCCGCGCGATCATCGTGCATTCGCAATGCTCAAACGACTTTTCGATAATGAAATTGTATGATTTCGTCTTTGGTTGATAATTGATGTTTTCTTTGGAAAGTTTGCTAAAACTGAAGATTAAAAAGGGTAAACTTTCAAAATGATTACTTTTCCAGGAGAAAAAAACCAAATTCACTTTTTGAAGATTCTTGATCATTAGTTCTTTCTATTTGCAGCCGAAAGCCGTGGTGCTGGCAGTGAGCGATCTGGAAAGTCTCGAGCTCGGTCTGAGGGTGAAATTCCCGCTTGAGGCAGAGCTACGAGTGCCGAATCAGGCAGAGAGAATGGAGGTCCTGCGGATTCTGCTCGAAGACGAGCACGTCACTGCGGAACAGCTCGACAGCATTGCAGAGTAAGACTATTCATTTCTTTCGACAATTCGGAAGAAAAAAACTGAATAGCAAGACTCACAAGAGAAGTGCACAGATAGGAAAACGCAAATCTCGACAAACTTTCCAGACAGGATTTTCGATGACGAGAATTATGGTAGTGAACTCAAAAAGTGCTAAATAAATACCTGGAGCAAGATCATTTTGGCGGTTTTTATTCGCATTTGTTTTTGAGAAATGAGCAAACTCTCTTGTCAAAAATGTATGCAAATTTCCAAATTCTCGAGCAGAAGTATTGAATTAGTGGAGTAAATAGGCTAAAGAGAAATAAGCCTCATTATTTCACGGCCTTCCTGTCAAAAAATCTTGTTGTTTTCTAGTTCTAATTTTTATCGGGCGAAAAGAAATGAAAGATTGGGTAACGTTGTAAATTTCTCGTATCTTCTTCGAAGCTATTTTTGCATTAATTCCAAAATCACTGAAAGGAATATTCATTTAGTTTTTAATACGCAAGAAGAATGAAACGCTTTCATTGGTTATAAATTGAAGGTTAACCAGTTGCCTTCATAAATTTCCTTCATCGTCAAAGATGCATCATTTTCTGCTGAACCTTTGTTTGGATCAAAGCCTGATTGGATCGTTTCAGACGGACCCACGGCTACACAGCGGGCGACTTGAAGAACGCAGTCACCGTCGCCAAGTCTATCTGTGGGAATGGCCTGCTCGAGAGATTCGCGAGTGCTGCAATGCGAATCCGTCCCACTGGAATCAGGCAGTTCATATTGGAGGTCAGATGATTGCTTTAAATTAATTAGCAGAATAGCGTCAAGTTTATTTCACAATTCATTTCAAATCCTTCACCACTTTTCACTAGATGAATGGAACACTGATAATTCCTGAGCAAATTGCCATTTTCTATTGTCGGAATGTTGCACCGCATAGTTAGCGATTTTATAGGGTAAAAATGTGACAATATTATGGGAAAAGATCAGTTCCGAAAGATAATAGTTTGCAAGAAAATCATAAATTATTTCTGCAATCCCAGGTGCCAAATGTCTCGTGGAACGACATCGGCGGAAGCGAAGAGTTGAAGCTCGAAATTCAGCAGGTAGAAAATCGGGTCCTTTGTTCCGACTACCCACAGTCACTTGTTATGCCTACACACTTTTAGGGGAAAAGGAGAAAGTGAATAAGCCAGACAAGTGGGTGTGGGTAGATTGGGTAGGCCGAACAAGAGGCCGTAAAATTGTGCTCCTTTCAAATGTAATTAATTTCTCGCAGGCAGTGATTTGGCCGCGTCTTCACAAGGACGCGTTCGTTCGATTCGGCGTCGACCCGCCTTCCGGCATTCTGCTCTACGGCCCACCTGGCTGCAGCAAAACACTCGTCGCCAGGGCACTTGCTAAGGAATCAGGGGTATTTTCTTAAATTTTGAATGGCACAGATAAAATCAACTTCAGTACAATGTTACCAAAAGTGAGTACTTTTTTATTTATGCAGATGGTATGGGAAAAAAAAGAAAACTATAAATAACATTTGATAGAAAAGTACTCACTTTTTATAGTATTATACTCGTAGTCGCGAAGACATACTGAAGCCAATAATATGTATGAAACTTCAAAGCCTTTGATTCTTGGCCAGAAATGATTTGATGCCTCTTTACCACACTTATCGAAGACTGATGCTTCTACCACTTCGTACAAATTCCCCAAATGAAATTTCCAGATGAACTTCCTCTCTGTGAAAGGACCTGAACTCTTCTCGAAGTTTGTTGGAGATTCGGAGAAGGCCATACGCGATTTATTCAGAAGAGCACGTCAGGTTGGAGTTTGCAAATTGTCTTAAAAGTCGAATTTTGAAATTTTAAATTAATCATTCAGTTACCCTCTTCAAAGTTGTCTTCAACATAGGTGGGGATGTGGCGAATTAGACATTTCGAAAATTCGAAATGGGCTCTCAGAAATTAAAAAAAAAATCAAAATTTCGACCCATTTGTGGCTTTAAAAAATTCTAATTTCAGGTCGCCCCGACAATCATCTTCTTCGATGAAATCGACGCCGTTGGAAGTGCACGAGGAACTGATCAGAGCTCTTGTAAATAAGTTGAAATTTAGCGATCAATTCAATTTGACAGTGGGTACATAACCGTCACAATTTCTATAAAATCACGCCGTTTTCTAAAGAAAAATCATGCGTCATTTTGTAAAAAGAGCGTTCCGTCTCGTCGTTATTTCTAAAGCTGCCATTCTCAAGTTTGAATTACCAAATTGCAGCGGTTTCGGATCGAGTACTCGCCCAGCTGCTGACCGAATTGGACGGACTGGAGAAGCAGAACGGCGTTCTGATGCTGGCTGCGACCAATCGCCCTGACCAACTCGATACTGCGCTCCTCAGACCTGGTAGGCTCGATGCTCAATATTTCACAATTACTGCTCGTTCAAATATACATCCTTTTTATGCAACAATTTCATCACTCTCATGAACAAAATTTGAATATTCCTTAGAAAAACGAGTATTTGAAGTGGTCATTTTCAGTTGCGTAAACTTTCTTCTCGAATATCAAAAATTAAATATTCGTTTATGGATGGCACATTTAAATTATTTATACCCTTATCGCGTATATCGCATTTTGTTAGCAGAATTGTCTCGAAGAGTCTCATTTGAAATCCATTTTTTCCCATTAGGAAATTTTATGCAACCTAGATTCCAGTTTTCTTGAAGAAACCTAGTTCATTCATCCATCTGCCGAAACTTCATTGGAAGGAAATGATTTGTTGCATTTTGCAGGCCGATTGGACCGTTCGATCTACGTGGGACTGCCCTCTGCCTCGACTCGACTCGCCATCCTGCAGATGCGCACGAAGAGGATGACTTTGGCTGATGACGTCGATTTGGCGAAGATCGCGGAGAGAACCGAGGGATATTCGGGAGCTGAAATTGTCGCTGTCTGCAGACAGGCCGGTATGCGCGTTGAAGTTTTGAATGAAACAAGTGAAAAATGACAAGCTATCATACAATTCATAAGATAGTATGGTAGATAGGGATAGCAAATAGGAAGGAAGAAAGCGAAATAAGAAGGCATCAACAAGTGATTAGAAGTTGACTAACTTATGAACTTTGCAAATTGCCAAGAATTCATCATGAGATTTCCAACAAGCAAACTCTTGTCTATCTCTATTATTCCAGGCCTGATTGCGATGCGAATGGACGTGAATTCGAGCAGCGTGTCCGACAGCCATTTCGCTGCAGCCCTGAAGGACGTCGTCCGGCGAACTGACAATAAGCTCATCGGCATCTATGAGAAGTTCAAAGCGGGTTTCGTTTGATTCGTCAAAGACTTAATCCAAATTTCACCTAATGTTGTTCTTTTTTTCTCAATTCCATTATTTCGGCAACTAACATTTGATGGATTATGCAATGGCAGAGATTTTTGCCATAAAACAAAATGACTTGACTGGTAAAATACTCATTTGACAAAAAGCCACTTCGTAAAGTTATGAGGAAAATCGCTGTCATTGCACACGCCGTCTCTGTCAAATGGAAACTGCCCGTTATTCCTTTAAATCGGATGAACCTTTCAAAAAGAAAGTCAAATATTGTTGATTTTTTGGATTGTTATCGTGGAGCTGCAGATGAAAAAATTGCGAGGTTTCTAGAGAAAAATCCTACTCGCGAGATTTTTCCCAGCTAAACGAAAATTGTTAGCCTATATGGCAATAATTGTTGATTATGATTGTTTCAGGACATTTTTTCGGAAAATAAAGATGATATTAAAATTGGGTCTTGAATCTAATTACAACTACACACAGACGTAAGCCAAGATCTAGAGTAACTTTGTCGATTTCCTTTCTTCTTCCACTATTTCTCTTCGATTTTTCGATGACTTTTTCCAATCTCTTTATTGTTATCTTTCCTCCAATCATATGAAATCTTCAATTCTCTTGGTTTGAAAGCCTCAGATTTAGTCGAATTAGGAGTAATTTTTTTACAGCCAAATTTATTCTTTTAAATTTCTTCTGGATAACATTAGTAAGAATTTGAACAACAATCAATCTAATGCTGAAAAACGCATTCCGATCCGATAATCACATCGCCAGATCTCAGAATGCATAGACAAAAAACTCAACAAAAATACTAATTGTTTAGATTGAAAGAATGTAAGATTAAAATGATAAAATTTTTAGATGCTCTGAAAGAAATGTGCGATGTCGTAAAATTTTAGATATCATATTCTTCGATATGAAATGTAATTTTTATGTCTTTCTTGATTGTGTTGAAAATCATGTTTAACTAAAATTTCAGAATGAAAGTTATTTATCAAGTCACGCTAATTTTATTGTTCACCATCGAAGTGATATTGCGAGCACAACAGTTTCAAATTCGTATTCACTGCCTTTTTACAGAGAAAAATGCTCACTTTATCATATCGAGTGTCAATTATTTGGTTCTGAACTTTATATTAAAACATGTCAATATTCCATCACCAACTGAAATCATATTTATTTAATGTGACATAAAAAATAGAAAAGAAACATTCTCAGAATGAATTAAGAGAAGATGGTGACTTAGTTTTGGTGGAAAAGATTGTATGCATCAGATCTCCATCCGGGAATATTGCAAGTTGTGCGCGGATTCGTAAATCTGACGTGGCAGCAGTTCTTGAAGGTGCACGAATGGCAGCCCGAGCACTTAACAGAATCGTCTGAAATCATAATCATAATTGAGTTAACTACAATGGCGAGTGAAAGTTTCAAAATGTGTACAATAATTTTTGCATCCATGATTTTTTAAAAATTTCCTAATTTTATTCTCCTGGAGTTTTGAAAATCGATTGAGGATTGAGATCAAGCGACCATTCTGACATCTTTCAGCTAGTTTGACTAATGACTCTTAGATGTTAGAAAGAAAACAAAACTAATGTTTGCAGTCTTTCCCGCTATTCTATCTACAGAATTATGATCATATCAAAATTTCTTTCCGATGAATCTCAACTTCTTCACTGGGATTTTTAGGTAAACATCTACTAGAGGGGCTGATATTATAAAATCCGTATTATAATTTGTAAAACTCACCTCCTGGTCCCCCATCTCCAATACAGACACCTTTATCATTACAGAAGATGTCTGCACTAGCCAGTTGAATTGTGACGGCGAAAAGAACGGCGACCAAGACGACGGTTTTCAAGCTCAGCATTCTGAAAGAAGTCGGAATAGAAACTCAGAGAAGAGAAACCTAAGATCAGGTAAGCCGAGAATCTTGAAAAAATGTAGCGCTTATGTGCAGGCGAGAAATTGGGTGTTTGGGGGGGGGGGGGGGGTTAAGAAGACCTTAGATTTTAAGAAGACCTTAGTTGTAGTTCTCTACTAGTAACTCGCACTGTACGGAATATTATGAATCCCTTACTGACTAGCACTCGTTCAATACAGTAATACCGGGTACAAAGAGAGAGAACGGTAAGGCGTGGGTAAAGCTGTTAATGAACAAAGTAACAACGAAGGTGTGTGTGTTATAGGCGCGAGTTGCACTTATAGAGTGACTCCGTCCTTTAAGGTTTGGGCAAACCTAGGTATGGCTCTTCAGCCAGAAATGACAATAACAAGTAGTGTGATGAATCAAAATAAACAACTCGTTTGTGACACCTTAGACTTCAGGTCATGGTGTTGTGGTCGTGAATGTTCGCAAGCTTTATTGGCCAACAGTTCAAATTGACAATCACAAGGATAAGGAACACTAATAGTCAATAATAATAATTAACAACACGGAAGGCAGAGGGACATATCTTATATAGGGGACTTGTAGACGAGGGCGTTTCGTGAATTAGGCTATAATACAATAGAGCATATTGAATGTTTTGTAAGGCAATTTCAATCGTTTACAAATAATTGAATCATTATATACATGAAGCGTTTCTAAAAATAAAAAAAGTCTCAAGGATGTTTACGACACATGGGAAATAATATTTTTTTAAAAAACTTCCAAGGAATTATTACCCTATTTCGTATGTTTTGAGATTTCTAAATAGCCAGCCACGCTTCCATCCTCTTTCCAAAAGAGAGACACTTGGCTAGAAGAGAGAAAAAGATTTT